>PYHX02000158.1:91647019-91713261 GCA_004302925.2 Cochliomyia hominivorax | reverse complement strand
GTAGACTGTTTTTAAGCTCTAGTTCAGATTCTACTTCAGATTTCTCTTTAGGTTCTATTCCGATTCTAGTTCAGTCTCTATTTCTGGTTCCTGTTCAGACTCCAGTTCAAATTCTACTTCAGATTCTAGTTCAGAAAGGAATGCAAATTCTATTTTATTTTCCAGTTCAGTTTGTAATTCAAATTCGACTTCTGATTATATTTCCGATTCAAGTTCAAATTATAGTTTAGATTCATATTCAAATTACACTTGAGATTCTAGATCAGATTCTAATTTAAATTCTACACCATTTTCTAGTTCAGATAAAACTCTGCTTTATATTCTAAGTCAGATTCTAGATTTCAGAGTCTAATTCGAATTCTACTTTAGATTCTACTTCAACTTCTAATTCAGATCCTAAATCTAGTTCAGATTATACTTCCAATTCAATTTCAAATTCGGTTTCAGATTCAAATACTACTTGAGATGCAGATTTCATTTAAATTCCATTGCATTTTCAAGTCAAGATTCTAAATTGATATCTAGTTCAGATTCTAACTTAAATTCTGATTTAGATTCTTTGTTAAGATCCCAGTTCAGATTCTAATTCTGGTATTCGTCCATATTCTAGTTCAAACTCTGGTTTAGATTCTAGTTCAGATTATAGTCCAGACTAAAATTCAAATTCCGTTTCGAATTTTTTATCAAATTCTATTTCTTCTAAGGATTCTATTTCAGAATTAATTCGGATTCTAGTTTAAGTTAAGATTTTCGTTCAATTTCTAGAATGAATTTAGATTCTACTTCCGATTATAGTTTTGGTTCCAGTTCAGATTCAAAATCTGATACTATTTTAGTTCTAGTAAAGATCTAGTTCAGTTCTAGTTCAGTTTTACTTCAGTTCTAGTTCAGTTCCAGTTCAGTTCCAGTTTAGTTATAGTTTAGTTATAGTTCGGTTCTTGTTCAGTTTTAGTTCAATTCTTGTTCAGTTCTCGTTCAGTTCTGGTTTAGTTCTAGTTCAGTTCTGGTTCAGTTCTAGTTCAGTTCTGATTCAGTTCTGGTTTAGTTCTAGTACAGTTTTAGTTAAATTCTTGTTCAGTTCTGGTTCAGTTCTGATTCAGTTCTAGTTCAGTTCTAGTTCAGTTCTGATTCAGTTCTAGTTCACTTCTAGTTCAGTTTTAGTTAAATTCTTGTTCAGTTCTGGTTCAGTTCTGATTCAGTTCTAGTTCAGTTCTAGTTCAGTTCCAGTTCAGTTATAGTTCAGTTATAGTTCAGTTCTGATTCAGTTCTAGTTCCCTTCTAGTTCATTTTAGTTAAATTCTTGTTCAGTTCTGGTTCAGTTCTGATTCAGTTCTAGTTCAGTTCTGGTTCAGTTCCAGTTTAGTTATAGTTCAGTTATAGTTCGGTTCTTGTTCAGTTTTAGTTCAATTCTTGTTCAGTTCTCGTTCAGTTCTGGTTTAGTTCTAGTTCAGTTCTGGTTCAGTTCTAGTTCAGTTCTGATTCAGTTCTAGTTCACTTCTAGTTCAGTTTTAGTTAAATTCTTGTTCAGTTCTGGTTTAGTTCTAGTTCAGTTCTGATTTAGTTCAAGTTCAGTTCAAGTTTAGTTCTGGTTCAGTTTTAGTTCAGTTCTAGTTCACTTCTAGTTCTCTTCTAGTTCTCTTCTAGTTCTCTTCTAGTTCAGTTCTAGTTTTGTTCTGGTTCAGTTCTAGTTCAGTTCTAGTTCACTTCAGTTCAGTTCTTGTTCGATAACTTATCTCTAGTTTAATTTGCTTATCGATAACTTTTTTCTAGGTAACTTATTTTATGTATATATTTTCTTTTAGTACCCATTTTCTTATCCTTTGTGTTTTCATCAGCTACTTTATTATTACCATTTTAATTTCACCATTAAATTGTCAATTTCGCCTTTAAGATGTTCAGCCAAATAATATTCGCTTATAAAATATTTGCGTGGATCCTTTAACAAGTGCAAAATTAAATTTGTTGGAAATAATAAGATGCTTATTAGGGATTTACTTGCACCTCAATTTAAAGCTTTTTCTTGTAGTCATATTTCTAATGTCCTTTTTTTTAAGAGGAGAACCTTAAGAGTAATATTTTTAGTATTTTTCTCATGACCATCCAAAGTTGAAGACAACACGTTTTATGGTTCTTCCTTCATATGTCTACACAAAAAGGTGTAAATTTTTCGTTATTCTGTTTTTGGAGAAACAAAAAAAAAAAAAAAGATGATGTGAAAGGGAGAGGGAGACGTGTATAAAGAGAGGAATTTTGTTGTGTAAAAGTACATATTTTTTGGGGTGAAAAATGAAGGGTTTATTTGGGTGTTTGAAGCTGAAAAAATGAGCGCATGAAAGAAACTCTTACGATGAAGAAATAATCTTGAGTTTATTGTTTAATAAATCTAATTTATTATTAACATTATTGTTGTTGTTGTTGCTGATTCGTTCGTATAGAGTTTTTGTGTTTTCCAGTAAAAGGGTTCATTTCACGTGGGCATCAGCAGCTGGTGCAGAAAATAAAATTCTTGTAATTTGGTTACGGAACGTAAATTTTTCTTTTGTAAGGAAAGTAAGAAGGGAAATGAAAACTAATTTTTTATATGGAATCGAAAAATTTATTTAGTTTTCTGCTCAAATACATATTTTTTTGTTCATTTAGGGCAAATAAAATACAATTTAAATATTATAATTTAATGGGGAAGAAAAAGCTGGAAACTAAATTATAATAAAAGAAATTTTTTATTCTTTGATAAGAAAAAAGAAAACACTTGAGATTTTATTTTGGAGGTTTCTTGTAAAGAATATCATAAACCTTGTTATTATTTGTCCGAAATACCCCATAGGAATTTTGTAATATTTTTCCAAATCTCCTCTCAAATTAATAACAGAATTTCCTTTTCAGTCTTTAGATGGGCGAATTGATTGCATGTCCACTAACAACTTTTTGCTGACGTCTAACTAATCAAAATGTTTTCCTTTTTGCAATTTTCCAAATTACTCATACAACCCGTATGGAAAAGAAAAACCATAAGTCACGCACATAAAGTCCTGTTCTAACATTCACACATACACACACATTTATACCCTTTATAATGTTTATGGCAGAAAACCTTATTATTTCCACTAAATAGAAATTCTAATCGTTTGTAGAGAAAATATAAATTTATGAGCTTCAACAGCCAAAATTATTTATGATTCTATTTTTTGGAGTGATGGAGAAGTTTAAGCGGTTACAAATTATTTGTTCTTAACAAACAACCAATCAAATTAATAAATAATCAATTAAGGAATTTTATTTATTTTTTTTATGCAAAAACAAAAAATTCGCCCACGAAAACAAACAATAATAACAACTGGAATCAGAATTAGAAGCTGAACTGGAAACTGAACCGGAACTGAACTAGAAAAAAAGTACAAAAATATTTTCGCTTTAAAAAATATTAGAAAATTTTCCTTTTGCAAAATATTATTTTTAAATGTTGCGGAGGAATGAACTTTTGTCTTGCAAAAAAATTTGTTCTCTATTAAAAACAAGTTTTAGTTGTTCGCAGAACAAAGTTCGTTTTTTTTTTTTTTTTTTTTTTTCAAAAAATAAATTGTTCTTAATTTTGTTCAAAAAAAAATTCGCCTTTTTTATATTCGCCTTAAAATTTTTTTACAAAAAAGAAGTTTCGCCTCAAAAATTTTATTAATAAAATTTTTAAAAGCTTCGCCGTATTTTTTATAATAACTTTGACGTAACTGTTTTATAGAAACAATTTTGGTGTAAATTAATTATAGAAACAAAGAAATTCGCCGATAATTTTCCCTTCTTTTAGAAAATATTTGTTCTTAATTTTGTTCAGAAAATAGTTCGTATTATATTTGGTAATTTCGATTTAAATTTTTTACAAGAAAAAAATTTTGCCTCAAAAATTTTATTAATAAATTTTTTTAATTTCTGTTGAAAAAACTTCGCCGTATTTTTTATATAAACGTTGACTTAATTTTTCATAGAAATAATTTTGATGTAAATTATTAATAGAAAAAACTTTTTATAGAAAAATTTTTTATAAAAACAAATTTATAGAATTTTCCCGCATATTTTTCTTAAAGAAAAATTTCACCCTAAATTTTCATGTAGAAAAAATTTTCCGTATTTTTTTAAAGAAAAAAATTGCGTTAAGTCTTTTAAAGAAAACAAGACAACAATCTTTTTTTCTATAAAAAATTAACGAGGAAATTTTTTCTATAAAAAAATTAACGAGGAAATTTTTTCTATAAAAAAATTAACGAGGAAATTTTTTCTATAAAAAAATTAACGATGAAATTTTTTCTATAAAAAAAATTAACGAGGAAATTTGTTCTGTAAAAAAATTAACGAGGAAAATTTTTCTATAAAAAAATATAACGAAGAAATTTTTTCTACAAAAAAAAATTAATGAAGAAATTTTTTCTATAAAAAAAATTAATGAAGAAATTTTTTCTATAAAAAAAATTAACGAAGAATTTTTTTCTATAAAAAAATTAACGAAGAAAATTTTTCTATAAAAAAATTAACGCAGAAATTTTTTCTATAAACGAAATTAACGAAGAAATTTTTTATATAAAAAGTTAACGAAGAAATTTTTTATATAAAAAATTAACGAAGAAATTTTTTATATAAAAAATTAACGAAGAAATTTTTTCTATAAAAAAATTAACGAGAAATTTTTTCTATAAAAAAAATTAACGAGAAATTTTTCTATAAAAAAAATTAACGAAGAAATTTTTTCTATAAAAAAATTAACGAAGAAATTTTTTCCATAAAAAACTTAACGAAGAAATTTTTTCTATAAAAAAATTTAACGAAGAAATTTTTTCTATAAAAAAATTTAACGAAGAAATTTTTTCTATAAAAAAATTTAACGAAGAAATTTTTTCTATAAAAAAATTAACGAAGAAATTTTTTCTATAAAAAAAATTAACGAAGAAATTTTTTCTATAAAAAAAAATTACGAAGAAATTTTTTCTATAAAAAAAATTAACGAAGAAATTTTTTCTATAAAAAAAAATTAACGAAGAAATTTTTCTATAAAAAAAAATTAACGAAGAAATTTTTTCTATAAAAAAAATTTACGAAGAAATTTTTTCTATAAAAAAAATTAACGAAGAAATTTTTTCTATAAAAAAATTAATGATGAAATTTTTTCTATAAAAAATTAGAAACAAAATGTTCATTAATTGTTTGCCTTAATTTTTGTATAAAGTAAATCAAAAAGAACATGTATTTTTAATGGGAACTAATTTCGCCTCATTTTTAATTTTATATTGATACAAATTTCACCTTAAAACAAATTGTCCTAAAATGTTTCGACCTAAAATTCATTAAAAATTTTGCGAATAACAATTTATAAAAAAATTACCAAAAATCCATATGCGAAAGTATTTCGCCCTAAAGATTTTAATAGAAAGAAATTTCGCCTTATTGCAAACAATTTAAAAAATTTAAGCTTCTTTAATTTGTTTTCGATAAACTTTGCTCATAGATTAAATTATTTTATAAAACATATATTCGTCCTGAAATTTTTTCGCCCTAAAATTTTTTCGCCTTAAATTTTTTTGAGAGAATTTTGTGGTTTAAATTTTATTTATTTTTTTCCTTTAAAATTATTAATTATTTCCTTTAAATTTTATCTAAATGATTTATTTCATTTTAATTATTTTCATAATTATATTTAATTAGAATTATTAATCAAATTAAATTATTTAAATAATTTAGTACTTTTTTGTATTTTTGATTATATAAACCAAAAATAATGCTAAAATGTGATAACTTATTAAATTATTTCTATGTGAAATAATAAATAATTCAGATTGTTAAATTGAAAACCCAGCAAATTGTTTGATAAGACAAAAAGAGGAAAATTATTAACAAAATTATCGAAATGTCTAATTTTATAATTTTATGGGGAAAATTTAACATAACAATTTAAAGATTAAATTACAAATACATATACAAAATTATAATTTACAATACATTTACATATAAATACATAAATATTGAGCAAATAAATAAAAAGGAGGAAAATATAGATTTTTAATAGTTTAGAGAAAAAAACAATAAATTTTATTTTTATTTATTTACAACAATAATAAAATACAGTGGGATTAAAGTGAAAATTTTACATCGGAACGTGGGATCCTTAAACATTTTTTTTTTTAAAGTAAAAGAGTGGTACCCAACTTTAAGTATTCATATTTTCGCTCTTAAAGGATCTTTTAGACTCTTCTTCGAGATTTATGATATTTTACAACTTAGCTATATCTCTACAAAATTTCTTGTAAATACCATCATTCCTTCATAAGTTATTAATTAATTTGTAAAAAGGAACAAAATATAGATTTTTGTCATTCAAAGAGAAAAGCAATAAATATTATTTATATTACGTACAACAACTATAAAATGCAGTGGGAAAGAATCGATAATATGAGGAAATCAAACTATAATGTCAGATCACATAATGGAAACTATTAAAAAAATTTTTAAAGAGCACAAAGAAGTGAAAGATACATTTCTCAGGTGTCCAACTTTCGGTTCTTGTGTCTACGTTTCTGATTTATCTAAGGTGTTATCCTCCCAGATTTATATATCTACACTCCTTAGCTTTATATATATACAATTTGATAGGAATTACGTTATTTTTGCAAAAGTTATTGATTAATTTTAAATAAGAACAAAATATGCATTAAAATATGGATCAGAGAAAAACAATACAGTTTATTTACATTTATTTACAACAACTATAAAATACAGTGGGGCAGAATAGTAAAATAAAGAAAATGAAATTATAACTTCAGATCGGATGATAAAATCTATATAAAATTGTTTATAGAGGTAAAAGAGAAATATGAAATAAATTTTTAAGTTATCTTATTTCAAGGCCCTGTATCTCAGTTTCTAATTTATATATTGGATTCCGCTCCCAAATTTATATAACCACACTCCTTTACTTTACCTGTGACAAATTTTATTAAAATCCATTTATCTCTTCAAAAGTTGTTGATAAATTCCTAAAAAAGACTATTTTTGCCCTACTGTACGCTAAAATGACAATAATTATGTATTTATGTAAATGATATTTACATGACTTTTACACTCCCCATTGTGCACAGAGTATATTGATGTTTATATGTATTTTTATGTTTTTTTTATTGTATTTGTTGTTTTATTTTGTTTTTGCCCTTAAAAACATTTATTCCATTATTTTCTCTTATAAAAATTTGGTAATAACGTGTAAAATAAGAACATAAATATGTTTTTAACATAAATAAATATTTAATAATAAAAATAAAATATTTGTTTATTAGTTTTTTTTTTTCGTTTTGTTGTAAATTTTGTTGTGTTGTTGTAGGTGTTAATATGTTTTCTTATTTAAATTAGTTTCAAATATTAAAGTGTTAATAGGAAAAGCAGGAAAATTAAAAAAACAGCCATTCTTTTTTTAATAAAATTAAAGTATTTTTTTAATATTTTATTAATTTCTTTGCAATTTAATTAAATCCATTAAATTCATATTCAATTTGCCGTAAATTACCACCTTCAGTGTTATTTTCATATTTTTAGCCTTAAATAAAACTCCCCTGGGAGCTTTTTTATAAAATATTTATTTTGTTCAGTTTTTTTTTGTTGCTTTTTCTATATTATTAAATAATATTTATTTAATATTTTATTTACTTCATTTAAATAAGTTTTTGCCTCTTTTGTGAGTTTTAAGACTAAAATAGAATTTGAAAAAAAGAAGAAAACTTTTTAATTTAAAAGCTGAAAGTTGTTTTACATATAAAATTTCCTAAAATCGCTTAGAGACTTAGAAAATAATGAAATGTAAATTTTATTAGAATTTAAATGTTTTGTATTTTGTAGAAAAAGGTCATGACATAATAATTGAGTTTTCCTATGAAACATATTCGCCTTAAACATATTGTTTCATAAAGAGGAAGAGATTATTTTTCTTTAAAAAGTTTCATTTGGAATGAATAATTTTTTAATTTTCGCTTTAAACTTTTCATGGCGAAATTAAGTTTTAATATATGTTCTTTTCGCTTTAAAAATATTTCATAATAAATTTTGATATTGAAATATTTAAATTAAAAAATTAACTCTCTAAAAATTTTCGCGTTACAATTTTTGTTTAAAAAATTTTTGTTATAGTAAAAAATTTCGCTTTAATTTTTTTATAGAAACAAATTTCGCTTTAATTTTTTTATAGAGAAAATTTTCGCTTTAATTTTTTATAGAGAAAATTTTCACTTTAATTTTTTATGGAGAAAATTTTCGCTTTAATTTTTTTATAGAAAAAAATTTCGCTTTAATTTTTTATAGAAAAAAATTCGCTTTAATTTTTTATATAAATAAATTTCGCTATAATTTTTTTATGAAAAAAAATCGCTTTGATTTTTTATGGAAAAGAAATATAGAAAAAACTTCGCTTTAATTTTTTTATAGAGAAAATTTTCGCTTTAATTTTTTTATAGAGAAAATTTTCGCTTTAATTTTTGTATAGAGAAAATTTTCGCTTTAATTTTTTATAGAGAAAATTTTCATTTTATTTTTTATGGAGAAAATTTTCGCCTTTATTTTTTGTATAGAAAAAAATTTCGCTTTAATTTTTTATAAAAAAATTTCGCTTTAATTTTTTATATAAATAAATTTCTATATAATTTTTTATGAAAAAAAATCGCTTTAATTTTTATGGAAAAAAATTATAGAAAAAACTTCGCTTTAATTTTTTTATAGAAAAAAATTTCGCTTTTATATGGAAAAAATTTTGTCTTTAATTTTTGTACCGAAAAAATTTTCGCTTCAATTTTTCTTATACAAAATTTAAGCAAAATTTTGCTAAAATTTTTTTGTAAAAAAAATTACTTTAATTTTTCTTATAGAAAACATTTTACTTTAATTTTTTTACAGAAAAAAATTTCGCTTTAATTTTTTTACAGAAAAAAAATTTCGCTTTAATTTTTTTACAGAAAAAAAATTTCACTTTAATTTTTTTACAGAAAAAAAATTTCGCTTTAATTTTCTTATAGAAAAAAATCGCTATAAAAAATTTCGATTTAATTTTTTATAGAAAAAAATTGCTTTAAATTTTTTTAGAAAAAAAATCGCTTTATTTTTTTATAGAAAAAAATCGCTTTAATTTCTTAACACAACAAAATTCGCTTTAATTTTTTTATAGGAAAAAATTCCGCTTTAATTTTTTATATAAAGAAAAATTTAATATATAAAATATTCGTACTAGAAGTGACCAACTCTGTCTATGTGAAACATCATTGAAAAATATTCAGTAGTTTAAAAGTTATTTAATTTTTTCCATAATGAGTATGAGTAATATTTTTTTGTTAATATTAAGTATACGTCTGTAATTTTTATAAAAGACTTAAATTCATGACAATTTTTTGTTTAAAACAAAATTGTATATCAACATTTATTTTTCGAATTTTTTCCTCTTTTATTTTATTAAAAAAACTGACTGTTTTTTTTCATGTCTAAAATTAAAAATAAAATTTTATTTAAACTCACCACAATGCGACGCCTAACGCGTCTCATTTTATGATATGAAGCTGAAGGATCCACTTTGTTGGTGTTGCTTTAAAAGTAACCGGTGGCAATTACAAATTAAGTTAAAAAAAGTTTTTTCAATTTTTTTTAAAAACTTCTTGTGGTTGATAGAAAACAAATACAAAAACAACAAGAAATGTGAAGTTTAAGTAGTGTAACTGACCGGAAACGGAAACTAGTTTGTTAAGCAGCTGTTAAGTTGTGGTGGCAGTTTGAAGCAGTTTGTAGTTGTATTGACACGGTTTTTTTTTTTTGAAAGAAGAGGAAGGGGTTTTTTTAGGAAGAAATTGGAATTTTTTTAAGGATTTTTTAAAGGATTAAAAAATAGACTTTAATTATTTTTTACAACAATTTTTTTAAAAGGGAGATAAGGAAAGATGAGGATAGGAGAGGGGGTTAAATGGATTTAATTTTTAGGATGCTTAAAGTCTTCCTTATTTTTAGTTGTTTTATATCAGTTATGTGTTTTTATAGTAATTTTTTGGGAAAATCACTTTTATTCAAGAAATACCAAAAAGGATTTTTTTCTTTTATTTTTGTTTTGCTTTTTTATTAAAATACTAAATTTTGTGATTTTTAGAATTTCTGTGTTTTATTTTTGATTACTTGCTATTTTTTTGCTGTTTCTACCAGGCGGTTTTTATTTCCTTTTTATCCTGTTTTTGTCTACACACACAGACACACTTACACTCATATTTTTATTTACGTATAAAAAAAACTTGTTTCTTACTTTCTCTTTTTTTAATATTTTGCCTCTTTTTCTTCTTGTTTTTACTAGCAAAAAGCCAATGTAAAACACACAAAAATATGGAAAATAACTTAAATACACATACACTTACACACACTTTTAAAACACTCACTTACATATACAAAGACTTATAAAATACACACACGCAAATGTTAAATAAAAGAATTTTTTTATTTTTGCTATTTTTGTTAATTTCAAGCTAATCAGAAATTTAAGTTTTAATTTTTAATAAAAGACTTTAATTCAAATATTTCAATTTTCTTTAATTTTCATTACAAATTTCCTTTAATTCCTTTCAAAGGAATTTCCCTTAAATTTATTTTTAATTTCTTCTTCACTCTCTTTAGTTTTTCTTTACTTTTCCTTCTTTTTATTTTTCCTCAATTTAATTTTTCGCTTTAAATTTTCTTCTTATATTTTATTTATTCCTCCTTTTTTTCTTTTAAACAACCGTTTAACCGCACGTCTCAGATGAAACTGAAAAATTCTGCGAGATTTTTTAAAGATAAAATACCCCCTGGAAAAATAGTATTTTTGCTGCTATTTTTTCAGTATTTTATTGTTGTTTTATATTTAATTTACTTAAAATTTACTCTCTTTTTTGCTCTCTCTTTATGAAAAGAGCGCAAAAGAGCATAAAAGCATCTTGTTTTGTTTTATTTTCAAAAAAATAACAGGAAAATTTGTATACAAAAAGTTTTATTTACAAGTGTAAGTTTCAGTACGTGTGTGTTTGTGTGCTGCTTTTTTTGCGAGTTCTAACCTCTAAAGAGAGTATGAGTGCCAGAGAGAGATTGTATACAGACATTGGCAAATGTTTTGTTTATTAACAAAGTAAAAGTGTTGCTAACTTTATGGTTCTGCAACTTTTTTTTTGAAGAAAACTTAAATAACAAATGTTTAGTACTTAAAGAAGAAAATAACCGAAATTTGTGATTTTTTAAAATTAACAAAAAATGATCACAAAATAAACTTATTGTTTATTTGGAGGCTTTTTTTGAAGATTAAGGACCTTTTTATGGATTTAAAGACAAGAGCAAAAATTATCACAAATTAAGGTGATAATTACTAATAATATAAAAATTTTCCTTAATTCATTACTAATAATATAAAAATTTTCCTTAATAGTATCTTAAATATATACTTAATTTGGGATTAAGAGCCATTATAGACTTAATAAGGTTATTTTCTTAAATGGCTGCATATTTAAGGATTTAGAAACAATTTAAGTCGAATTTTAATTAATATTCACAAATTAAGCTTATTTTCTTAAATAGAAAAATTATTTAAATTTTATTTTGAAAATTTGCAAAAAATATATATCACGCATGTAAGAAACTTATTCATGATTTGGAGCTAATTTTAGTTTTATTTTGAAAATAACTAAAATTAACAAACAGGACCCCAGATTAAGGTTATATTCTAAAACAGAAACTTATTAAGAGTTTAAAGACAATTTTAGTCTAATTTTTTTTAATATAAAAATTATCTCAAATTAAACTTATTCTTGTCATTTATGTACATTTAGAGATAATTTTAGTTTTTCTTTTCTTCTTTTTTCAATTAGACTCTTATTGAGAATTTACAGTTGATGCAAAATTACTAAAAATATTTGTTCGCAGATTAAGCTTATTTTTGAAATAAAAGCTTATTTTTTTTTAAATTGAAGCTTATTTAACGATTTTTAGTCAATTTCAGTTTATTTTTGAAATATATATCACAATCAATTTTATTTACTTAAATGGAATCTTTCTTAAGTATTTTGACAAAAATTTTGGTTGAATTTTGAAAATAATCGCAAATTAAGCTTACTTTTCTAATAATAGCTTATTTAAGGATATATAGCCAATTTTAGCTTATTTATTTAAATAGAGTCTAATTTGATGATTGAAATCCAATTTTAGTTGAATTTAGAAAATTTTTAAAAATGATCCCAAATTAAGCTTATTTTATTAAATGAATGATTATTTAAAAATTTATAAATTTTTTTTCGATTACTTTCTTAAAAGAAACATATTTAAGGCTTTAGATGCTTTTTCAGTTTAATTTTAAAGGATACAATAATAATCACATATTAAACCTCTTTTTCTTTAATGGAAACTTAATCAAGAATCAACAAACAATCTGAATTGAAACTTATTTAAGAACAAAGAAAAAATTTTTAGTTGAGAAACACAAATTAAAAAAAAGCCCAAGCTGTGATGTTTTCAAAAATTTCATTTTTTTAACTTAAAGTCTTCCCAGATCGGTGATATGGCATCTATGGTTAAAATAAGCTTAATTTGTGATCACTTTTATGAAAATTTCAACATTAAAATTAAAAAGATGCTCATTTAGACATTTGAAAAATATTATAAATAATCACAAGTCAAGCTTATTTTCCAAAATAGAGTCTTTTTCAAGGGATTCAGTAGAAATGATCACAAATTAAGCTAAATTTCTGAAATAGAGGCTTTCATAGAGAATTAGATATAACTTTAGTATAATTTTGAAAAATTTCAAAAATGATAATAGATTTTCGTTATTTTCTTAATTAAAAGTTAATTTTGATTGAATTTTGGAAAAAAGGCTAATATTTTTCAAAAATAATATTAATCTGTGATAATTTTCCCCATTTGTTTGGATTTTCACTAACATTGACCTTAAATCTTTAAAAAAAAACTTTATTGTAATAAAATACATTAAAGTCATTTCTCATAATTCACAAACAATTTTAGTGAAAATTGAAAAAAAAAAAATATGGAAATTTTTCACAGATTTATATTATTTTTAAATAAAGTCAATTTTAATTAATCTGGAAATTATTAAAATTATTCACAGATAAATCGTATTTTCTAAAACAGAGAGTTATTAAAAGATAAAGGGCATATTTTAGTAAACATATTTTAGTAAAATGACGAAAAATAGTAAAAATGATCACATATTTATATTATTATTTAAAAAGGGACATCTTCTTTAAGGATTTTTTTCTTAAAAGGAGTTTATTTAGCAACTGCATCTAAATTTAAGAGATTTTCGAAAATTAATAAACATAATCTCGGATTAATCTAATTATGCTTAAATAGCGATTTGTGAAAGATTTACAGCCCATTTTGATTGAAAATTGAAAAATTATAAAAATAATCGCAGTTTAAGTTAATTTTTAATAAAAAGTTTATTTATGGATTTAGAAAAAATTTTAGTTGAATTTGTAAATTTAAAAAATGATCACATATGAAGCTCATTTTCTGGTTTAGGTGCTTATATAAAGATTAAGAAAATTTTTTTATATATTTTCGGAAATAACAGAAATAATCACAGATTAATCTAATTTCCTGAAAAAGCGATTTAGAAAAAAAATTTAGTTGATTTTTGAAAATTAATGAAAATAATCACAGATTAAGTTTGTTTTTTAATTAAATTCTTATTTGAGGATTTAAATACAATTTGTCTTGAATTTTTTGCTGTTCATAATCACTGTTATACTCTCTATTTTCAAATTTTAGCTCTCACTTTATATTTCCTCTCTTTTTCTATTTTCGTCTCTTTTTATATTTTTGCTATTTCTCTCAATTATTTGTTATTTTAGCAACAAACTTAACATTTATAACAAAATAAGTTGACCCAGTGAATTGTTGTTTATATATGTGTTTGTGTGTCAGTGTGGAAATAAAAATTTTTATTTACCAACAACAACAACAACAACTAAAAATAATTTTTTCTTTCCGGGGTTGAAGCAAAAAAAAGAGGAAAAAAATCAGGAATAAATGAAAATAAATACACACACATTTTCACTTACACACTTTTTTTCGGGGTGTTAAAACTGAAATAAGTTTTGGTCACGCATTAGTATTGTTATTATTGTAACTGCTGCTGCTACTCATGTTATTGTTGTTATTTTTTGCATAAACTTGTTGAAACACAAACAATACAAGAAAAAACGCAAAAATAACTAAAATAAAATCTCACCTGAATTTCAATAAAAGTGAAGTGAAATCGAGAAAAAAGGCAAAATAAACATAAAAACTCCAAAAGCAAAATGTGTGTGTGTGTAGTACACACACATACAGACACATCTTGCTTTATACTCCTTTCTTCTTTAATGCGTAAATTTTTATGTTTTTAGGGAGATTCTCAAAAGCAAATAAAAATATGGCGGTTTGTTAAAATTTTTGCACGTGCACATTATTCTTGATAAGGAAGACAAAAAAGAAGAAAATAAATAAAAATCATTTTATTTATTTGTGAAGGAGTAAACAATAAATAACAATATTCTTAGATGACTTTTGATAATTTTCGAATTCAAATAAGAGTTAAATATAAGAAAATAATTTAAATTTGTGATCATTTTGATTAGTTTTTAAAATTTAACTAAAATTGGCTCTAAACACTTAAATTTATTTTTGTTAACTTAAGATCTTTATTTTTTTCAAAATTCAACTGAAAAAATGGTTCTAATTGCTTAAATAAACATCTTTTTCAAAAAATAAGCTTAATTTGTGATTATTCAAAATATATTTCCATATTTGCTTTATGTCCTTAATTTTTGTTATTTTTCAAAATTCAACCAAAATTGGCCCTAAAATTCTTAAATAAGCCCCTTTATAAAATATAAACATAATTTGTGATCTTTGTTAAAATATTTCAAAATTGGCTTCATGTCCGTAATTTTTGTTATCTTTAGAATTCAACTAAAATTGGATCTAACTCTTAAAGATAGCTTCTTTAGAAAGGAAGCTTAATTTGTGATTATTTGTAATATATTTCATAATTAGCTATATGACCTTAATTTTTGTTATTTTTCAAAATTCAACTAAAATTGGATCTTAATACTTAAATAAGTCACTAATTAAGAAAATAAGTTTAATTTGTTATAATTTTTAATTTATTTCCAAATTGGCTTCATGTTCATCATTTTTGTTGTTTTTCAAAATTTAACTAAAATTGGCTCCAAATGCTTAAATAAGCCTCTTAGTATTTTTAATATATTCCAATTGACTAAATTTGGGTCAAATGTTCCAAATAAGCCTCCATTTAGAAACTAGACTTAATCTGTGACCAAAGACATATTTCCAAATTGTATTGATGTCTATAATTTTGGCTTTATTACAAAATTGAACTAAAATTGAGTCTAAATACTTAGATATGTTACTAATTAAAAAATAAGCTTAATTTGTGATCATACTTAATATATCTTCAAATTTTTATAATTTTTGAAAATTTATCCAAAATTGGCTTCAAATTGCTTAAATAAACCTTTAGTTAATAAAATAAGCTTAATTAGTGATCATTTCAACTGTAATTTTCAAAACAAGATTACAATTGGCGCTCAATTCTTAAATAGGCCAATTTTAGTGGAAAAGGGTGTAAACTGTTATATTGCTTTTTTTCGAAATAAAACCTAAATTGAAATTAAAAACTTAAATACGGTTTTATTTAAGAAAAACCCGAATCTGTAATAATGTTTATTAATGTTCAAAATTCAACTTAAGTTGAATCCATAAATAAGCCCCTATTTGAGAAAATAAGTTTAATTTGTGATCCTCTTAAATATTTCTCAAAATTCAATAACAATAAGTTTAATCTTGGATATGTTTTGTTAGTTTTTAAAATGCAACTAAAATTGGTTCTCAATCCTTAAAAAGTTTACATTTAAGAAAATAAGCCTAATTAGGGATTTATTTTAATATTTCACGTTATTAAGCTACAATTATAATAATATTGGATAATTTTATTAATATTCAAAATTTGACTAAAATCAACACTAAATCCAAAATAGCCTTTATTTTAGAAAATAAGCTTAATCGGTGATCATTTCTAATAATTTTAAAAATTCAACGGAAATTAATGCTTAGTCTGTTATAATTTTTGTTCATTTTAAAATAATAATTAAAATTTACCTTAAATCCTTAATTAGTTCATATTTCAGAAAATAACCTTAATCTCTGATGAATCTTATGTTGCTAATATTTCTTAAAATAGAGTATTATTTAAGGGAATAACTTTAATTTGTTATCATTCATTACCGAAATTAAGTTAAAATCGACTCTAAATCCTTAAATTGGCTGCCAATAAAATAATAATCATAATCTGTGATAATTTTTTCTTATTTTTCAAAGTAAAATTAAATATGTCTTTAAATTCTTAAATAAGCCTTTGACTAAAGAAATAAACTTGATATGTGATCATTTTCATTTATATTCACAATTCAGCTAAAATAAACATCTAAATGAGAAAATAAGCTTAATATGTGATTTTTTAAAATTATTTTTTTTGTATCCTTAATTAAGTTTCCATTGATTAAAATAAGATCATTCTTAATATTTGCCGTAATTCCATAAAAATATTGTCAAATCAATTAAAATAACATTAATCTGTGATCATTTTTATAATTTTAATAAAATTGCTTCTGTTACTTTAAAAAAGAACTTGAATTGAATTTTATGCCAAAAACTTTAATTTTCATTTTTTTTTTTTTTTTTGTTTTTCACATAAAAGGAAATTTAATTTTTAGGAGAACAGGAAATATCATTAAGTTTCCGTTTAAAAAGAAAACCGTTGATAGTTTTGGTTTATTTTTAACAAAATTTCTTTATGACATTCGTAAAAAATTGCTGATTTAGCAGTTTTTGCTGATAACTAAACTAAAACAAAAAAAAAAGCGAAAACTTTTTTCATAAAACAAATTTTATTATCAAGAGTTTAGAAAAAAAGGGAGAAAAAGACTTTATAATAAATCTTAGTTTTTTGTTAAAATAAATCCTTTTGCCATTAAATATTTTAAAAAAAAATTTTAAGGCAAAATAAAACACTAAATTATAGTCAAAATCTAAAACAAATTGATTAAATCTTATAAAAAGCACTTTTTTAATTTTAGACATTTAATAAAAAAGGTTAATCAAAATGATGAACGAGATAAAAGGAACAATTTCAAATAGACAACTGTTCAGTTGACAAAATTTTATAAAGGTTTTTTGTTGGAAAAGTCTTTATTAAAGGATGCTGAAATTTTTGAAAAATCATTTAAGTGAAAATGACATTTTTAGCTCAAATTTATTTTAGTCTTTTTTTACCTTAAAAAGTATTTCCATTAAATATTTTCCCCAAATTAGTTTTATTTCACTCAACCAGTTAATATTTTTCCCCAAAAAAATCTTTATTTCCTTTGAAAGAATTTCATTAAAAATTCTCTTAATTCCCTCATTTACTTTTTGTCACTTTGTTCGGTACCTTTTTGTTGTTTTTGTGTCTCCATCATTTAGCAAATTAAGGAAATAAAATTGTAGTCTTTTTTTCTTTATTTAAATTTGAAAAATTCAGTTTTATGCTCTCCCCCTCATACACTCTCTCTCCCCCTCTCACTCTCTTTTTGTCTTCCATATTGCTTCACTACTGAACTAATTATGTTCTTTTTCAAAATTAAATTCTTTACAATGTAAAACTTCATACAAACACACGTGTTTTAGTTAAATGTTATACACACACTTAAACAACCACACGCATACGCTCACGTATATACATAAACAGTTTTGTTTTTATACACCTTAACGGTGAAAACTTTTTATTATACTCATGAGTAGAGAGTTAGAGAGTTTTTTTTTTCTTACTCATTTTTCTTAATTTACAATTAAATGTTTTTGTTTTCGAAAAAGAAAGTAACAACAAAAAATCAACACGTTGTTTTTTAATTTCTTAGAGAGTCACGAAGTGAGTAATTCGCTTAAGTGTATAAGTATGTAAAACAAAGTGTTGTATACTTTTTGGGATCTGAAATGTAATATTTGTAATTTTGCATGTTTTACAGTGAACAGTGATGAAAAATGGGTTAAAACATCAGAATCTTTATTTCCAAATGATCGTATTTTTAATCTTCATTTATGAAGATTATAAAACTAAAACTCTTCTTTTCTTAACTTTTATTTTACTCCTCTTCCGGTAAAGAATAAAACAGAGAATTACTTTTTAACTCACTTAAAAGTGGAAAATGGGACAATGATACATTTCTTGTCGCAATAAAATTTAAAGTTGTTGTTTAACTCTAAAAAATGCAATAACAAAAACACACAATAATTTATACAACAACAAAAGTAAACGTATCTTAATATGTAAGTACGTTTGAACATACAAGCATCCCTTTTTCACCTTAATAAAAAACGTGTTTTCAAAACAATTTGTGTGAATTATTCATTTTAAAACTCTTTTTTTAATTTCGATCTTTTTTTATTTTTATCTTTGTTTTTGATTTTTATCATTAATTAGAATTAAACTCTTTTTAAAGAGCGATAAACACATAAAACTAAATAATATTATACTCTTTGAAAGATCTGATTTTAAACTCTTTTTTTGAATTTCGCTCTTTTTTATTTTTATCTTTATTTTTGATTTTTATCATTAATTAGAATTAAACTCTTTTTAAAGAGCGATAAACAAATAAAACAAAATAATTTTATACTCTTTGCAAGATCCGATCTTATGAAGAGTAAAAAAAAAGAGTAAAAACGTAACCTGAAAAACATAAATTTCAATTATAAAAAAATGAAGTGTATTTTTTAATTAAAGTCCTTTTAAGAATTAGTTTAAGCTTATTTTCTTTAATAGCGGCTTATTAAAAGTCTGATTTGAAAAACATTAAATATGATCACAGATTAAGTTTATTTTCCGACAAAGAGATTTATTTAAGGGCTTAGGGCCATTTTAGTTTTATTTAAAAAGTGTACAGAACCAATCACATATAAAAGTTAATTTCTTATTATCGAAAAATTCTTAAACTTACAGTTTGAATTGTTTGATTGATAAGATGCCAAGCAGATCAGAAATAAGTGTAATGTGTCCACACATTAGGACACCATTTAATTCCGGGCAGTCACCCATAGTGATAGGATGCCAAGACAGGTCAGAAATAAGTGTAATGTGTCCACACTTTAGGACACCATTCAAATTCGGGCAGTCACCCATAGTGATAGGATGCCAAGACAGATCAGAAATAAGTGTAATGTGTCCACACTTTAGGACACCATTTAATTCCGGGCAGTCACCCATAGTGATAGGATGCCAAGACAAGTCAGAAATAAGTGTAATGTGTCCACACTTTAGAACGCCATTTAATTCCGGGCAGTCACCCATAGTGATAGGGGATGCTTGTATGACAGATCAGAAATAAGTGGACACATTGTAAACATTCCTTGATGTAAATTTCGGTATTTATAGAGTATTTTGTCTCCATAATGCATATTGCATCAGCAAAATAAAATTTTTGATCAGGAAGTTGCGAAAATCGGTCAGAACATACGTTTCGTTATCCATTATGCAGCAAGAATATTTTTTTTTTGAAAAATTGTTATCAATTAGCGTGCTTTTTTTCTCCTCTAAATTTTTGGAAGCGTTTCAGACAGAAACTTTCTGAGTCCAGTGTGTTTTTAAACCTGTATTGACTTTAACTTTTTGTACCAAATAATTCGAGCACTGAGTCAACGAGGCTGTTGTCCTGTCGTTTGTGAAGGGAGTTGTTTTCAAAATGCTTTCTATTTTTTTGACTTTACAAACATCATGTGGACTATTTCGTTTATCTGAACAAAATTTTTTGACGGCAAACCTATTTGTAGGACCAAGTTGGGTTCTTTTAATATTGAATGATTTCAGTTTTCATATTTTTCTGTTCACTTATTTAATCAGATTAACTGACATATTTTTCAAAGGAATCTAGATCTGAGTCCTTAAAATTTTAATTAAATTCTTAATTGAAATATAAAACAGAATCTGATCTAAATTTTGAACTAGAATCTGGAATCGAAAGAAAAATCTGAATTGAAGTCTGAACTAAAATCTTAACTAATTTGTGAACTTAAATGTTGACTAAAAATTGAAATATAAATTTGAACTGAAATCTGTATTAAAACTATTAAAATCAGAACTATAGTCTGTACTTGAACCTGAACTAGAATCTAAATTTAAATATGCAATCTTAGAACCTGATTTATAATCTGAACACAAATCAGATCTAAAATCATGTCTGCAATCTGAATTAGTATCTGCATGAATCTCCGAAATCTGAACTGTAGTGTAGGACAACCTGATCCAGTATTTTTAACTTGAATCTTAACTTAACTTAAATCCAAACTTTAAACTCAACAGGACTCATTTGTAAATTCTGAACAGGAAAGTGAAGTAAAATTTGATCTGGAATTTTCTTATTTCAACAAAAAATTAAAATTGTTCATAATTTTTTTTCCGCCCTTTTACCTGATTTATATGTATAATTCTCTTTCTCCAACTTCCTGTGTCTACCCAGACGTATGATTAATTTGAATGTTAAATAAATATTTTTCACTTCCTCCTCACTGAATCTCTAAGTAATGACCATTTATCATTTCCTAAACATATTTTTTTAATTTAATTTCTTTTTTTTAACAAAATTCAAATTACAATTATTTATAATTTATGTGTGAGAGAGAAAAAGAGAAAAATCAATTTCCTTCTTTTTTTTGTGCTAAAAATAATGAAAACATTTTTGTTTAAATTTTCTCTGGAATTATTTTTATTATTTGTTGAGGTTTCTGTTTTTTTTTTCTTCATCTAACTGGGTTTTAGGGTTTATCTTTTGCATAACAAAAATTCCAAACAGTTTTCTCCAACACCTTCCCCACTAAGAGAAACAAGCTCTACATGATGTCCTTTCAGAAAATGAGAAAAATCTTTTGGGGCAAAAAGAAAAATGTTTTAAATATAAATAAACAAGAATTTTTTTATTTATTTGAATAACTAGTTGTTACTGACATTTCAGATTCTCACTTCGAGATTCTCTTCTTTTTTTTTTGCTTTGTTTTTACCAGGACGGACTAAACCTTTCAAATGTCTGTTCAATTTTTTTGTTTCCTTTTTTTTGAACCTCCACCACTTCAAGTGGTAAAGAAGGTATATTAACTTTGTCATTCCGTGTGTAATGCTAGAAAGGAATCATCTTAGATCATATAATGTATATATATATTCCTGCACCAAATCAAAATCTGAGTCGATTTAGCTATGTCCGTCTGTCCATCTGTCTGTCCCTTCATCTGTTTGTGTGCTTTTGGCACTCTCACATCCACAAAACTTGACACAGCTCTATAAAATTCCGCTTAAGTATTTGTTATAGTCCTGAGAAGTATCCTATTAAAACTAGTAAAATCGGTTTAGTTTTTTAAAAGATATAGACCCATATCTGAGGTAACCTCTTACTTCAGACAAAAAACGTTTGTAAAATTGTATTTTACTAATCGACGAATTAGAAGAATTGAAATTTTGCCATAATATTAAGTTATATGTACTTCATTATCATTCCAAAAATTATCAAAATCGGTTCAGTAATAAAAAAGTTATAGCCAAAATTATAACTTATATTATGATTCATTTTTCGAAAAACTCTTTTATGTTGTATATGTCTGTAAATGTGTGTATGTGTGTGTGTATATACGAAACATAACGTATTTACTTCAGCTGTATTTGTGGTGAAGGGTATTGAAGATTCGGCACAGTTCAATATAGCATTGATATACTTTTACTTTTGAGGTTATGTGTATTAAAGCTCTTGGGCCATTTCAAATAAACCTTAAACAAATACTGCTAAAGGTTTTGTATATATGTATGTGTATTGTTTTTAAGTATAAATATAAACGAAAACCTGACAAAAGGATAATATACAAGGATTACCCCATTTATTCTCCTCAACAACACACCAAAAAAAAATACAACAAAAATCAAATCTTTGTTACAAAATGCATTTAAAGAATTGAATTCTGAAATATTTTCCCATACTTGTTTTTGATTTTCTTATTTTATTTGCTGAAATGTTATTGGATTTTCATGTATTTTAAGGATACTTCAACAAAACAAATGATAACAAATACAAATGTGTCCATAGGATTACAAATGAAATACTTACGAAAATAGTATTAACATGTCTACCGGAAACAATGAGAAATTCTTATCATATAAGAAAGTATTTGATATATTTTTATATTGATTGAAAAAATCTTGAATGCTTCAGATTTAATATTCATTTTTTAAAATGAAAATCCCTTCAAAACTGTCCCAGATATAAGCAATTTAATGAAATAACCTCCCTAAATAATATCAATCATACGCCACCTCATTTAGAAGTAAAACAATTTTTAATTAACTCATAACTCCTGAACTACTTAAGCCATTCTTTTCAAATTTTCAGCCATAATAAAAGAGGTATTTTGCTTTCAAACCATCTATACACAAATTAAAATTTTTGATATTAAACCCCATGATCCAGACCTGAAGTAGACCCCCATAAAAATATATTTTATTACATTTTTTCTTTTATTTTATTTTAAGAAAATAATAAAAAAAATCTCTTAAACTTGCATTCTTAAAACCTCTAGAATTTCATTTATTACATCGTCATTCAATCTCTGTCTGTTCACAAACACTCACACACACATTTATCTCTCGTTTTGGCCTCCAAAATTTAACAACTTTAATATCATTTACTTTAACTAAAGTAGAAAAGATAAAATACTGAACTTTATTTAACAAATTGATTTTATTACTGTTGTCTTTGCTGTTGTGTTAAATTTATTGTCTCTTTTACATCTGTCAGACATTATCTTAACATGTCTTATCCCTTTTAGTCATTTTGCTAAGAATCCTTTAGCCCAAAGACTTCCACCTGTCACAAGATATTTAGCAAGTTTTATTTAAACAACAGACGAAGTCCGCATTATTTTTCTATTGAAAAAAAGTTTAAATTGTTTTAAAATTTTGTTTAATTTCTCTTACATTTGGTCTTCCCAATGGATTTTTGTGACCTTTGTCCTTTGAGTACATATAAACACCCTATGAATATTTAACTGATCATTTCATTGATTAAAACTTCTGCTAGTTCTGATTATAGTTTAGTTCTAGTTCAGATTCTAATTCAGATTATAGTTCAGATTCTGGTCCAAGTTCAAGCTCTATTTCAGATTCTAGTTGAAATTCTAGTTCAGATTCCAGTTCAGGTTCCAATTCAAATTTCTGTTCAGATTCCAGTTCAGGTTCTAATTCAGATTCTAGTTCAGATTCCAGTTCAGGTTCTAATTCAGATTCTAGTTCAGATTTCAATTTAGGTTCTAAATCAGATTCTAGTCTAAATTCCAGTTCAGACTTCAGTTCACGTTCTAATTGAGATTTTAGTTCAGATTCTAGTTAAGATTCTAATTTAAATTTTAGTTAAGATTCTAATTCAGATTTTAGTTTAAATTCCATTTCAGATTCTAGTAGAAATTCTAATTCAGATTATAGTTCAGATTCTGGTCCAAGTTCAAGTTTTATTTCAGATTCCACTTCAGTTTCTAATTCAGATTCCAGTTCAGGTTCTAATTCAGATTCAAGTTCAGATTCCAGTTCAGGTTCTAATTCAGATTCCAGTTCAAGTTCTAAGCCAGATTCCAGTTCAGGTTCTATTTCAGATTCCAGTTCAAGTTCTAATTCAGATTCTAGTTCAGATTCCAGTTCAGGTTCTAATTCGGATTCTAGTTCAGATTCCAGTTTAGGTTCTAATTCAGATTTCAGTTCAAGTTCTATTTCAGATTCCAGTTCAGTTTCTAATTCAGATTCAAGTTCAGATTCCAGTTCAAGTTCTAATTTAGATTCCAGTTCAGGTTCTAATTCAGATTCTATTTCAGATTCCTCTTAAGGTTCTAATTCAGATTCTAGTTTAAATTCCAGTTCAGATTCTAGTGGAAATTCTAGTTCAGATTCTTGTTCAGATTTTAGTTCAGATTCTAGTTCAAGTTCTATTCCAGGTTTAAATAAGATTCTAGTTTAGATTCTCGTTCGGATTCCAGTTCAGATTCTACTTCAGATCAGATTCAAGTTCTAATTCAGATTCTAGTTCAGATTCCAGTTCAGGTTCTAATTCAGATTTTAGTTCAGATTCCAGTTCAGGTTCTAATGCAGATTTTAGTTTAAATTCCATTTCAGATTCTAGTGGAAATTCTAGTTCAGATTCTTGTTCAGATTGTAGTTGAAGTTCTGTTCCAGGTTTCAGTTAAGATTTTAGTTCAGATCAAGTTTAAATCAGGTTTGAGTTCAGGTTCTAGTTAAGATTATAGTTCAGATTTTGTTGCATATTCTAGTTCAAATAATCCCCAAACGAAGTATATTTGCTATTTCCCCTTAAATGCCTTAAATTATTTCCTTTTTTATTGCCAGTTTTTGTAGTTTATGTTGTAAATTTTTCACTGACTGACAAACTTAGTCTTATTTGATTTTCATTATCCTCTTTTCATTGGAAATCCTTGAATGGCAACATGTATTGCCATTTTACAATTTCCTAATGCTGCTTTAGTATTTATGTTGTTACAGCTTTAAAAAGGATACAATTTTCTTTTTGGCACACAAATACAGAAACTAAAACAAATAAGAAACAGATGTTGCATTTCAAAATGATATCAGTAAGAAGACATACTCTCTCTCTCTCTCTCTCTCTCCCTCTCTATTCCTTTCTTTGTATTGCTATGACAAACACATTGACAATAAGCAGACAGACCACTCATACAAGCGGTTTAGTCATGTAAGTAATTGTCCAAACTCCAACACACACTTAACTAGTAATACATACACATGTATGTGTAATCTTTTCCTTTTGTATGTGTTTAAGGTTAGAATTTCTAACAGTTTTCCAAACAATTTGGTTTCCAGTATTTAGACTGATAAGGTTTTATATTCTTTTTTTCTTTTTTCCTTTATTTTGTGACCCCTCAAAACTGTAGAAGATAACCAAATGATTTATGTGGTGGCTCTTGGAAAATCAAATTTGGAAATAATTCCGAAAATTTATCTCAAAATGAAAATGCATTTGCCAAGAAATAACTTTAACTTAAAAAAAAATGTTGAAATGCCATTGAGTGAAAATGGAAAATAAACTTAAATAAGTTATTTAAATCATTTTATTTCAAATCAATTAAATTCTTCTCAAATCCTCTTTTATCACAAAAGAAAAACTGTTTTTCATGGAAAACTTTTTGGAAAACTTTCTGTTGGATTGATTGTGAAAAAAGCAGAGAAATCTCTAAATTTCCTTAAATATTTTAGCTGAGTTTTTCAATAACATTTATTCTTCTTCATTTTATGGTTTCTCACATCTTCTCTGATTTATATTTTTCCTTTTTTTTTCGCCAAGTTTTCTTGGTCGTGCCCTTTTTAATATTTTAACAGTCGTAAAAATTTTTTGGAACCCAGAAAAAAAATTAAATGTGCAACAAAAAGTTTTATATATCAACATGCTGTACTGCATTGAAATTGCCAACTTCAACAATGTTTGAACATGATTTTTAATTGCAACGAATAAGTTTCAATGCTGCTGATGGCAGAAGCAATAAAATTAACCTTTAACTTGAACTAGAACACAACAAGAGCTAAAGTGAACCCGAATCTTATATATATTCGGAGCATGACTCTGATCTTGAATCGGTACTAGAATCTGAAGAAGAATCTGGACTAAAGTCTGAACTAGAAACTGAATTAGACTATGAACTAGACCCTGACCCTGACTAGCTGATCGAGAATCTGAGCTAGAATATGATCAAGAATCTGAACTGGAATCTAAACTAGAACGTGAACTATAATATGAACGAGAATCTGATCTGGAATCACTAATAAATGCTTGCCGACTGGAATCTGTGTAAAACCTGACTCGAACCTGAACTGGAATTTGATAGAATCTTTACTAGAAAGTTAAATATAATTTTTTCTTGAATCTGAACCAGAATTTGATAAGAATCTGAACTAGAACTGAACAAGTACTGAACTAGAACTGAACTAGATCTGAACAGGAACTGAACTTAAACTGAACAAGAACTGAACTAGATCTGAACAGGAACTGAACTTTAACTGAACAAGAACTGAACTGAACAAGAACTGAACTAGAACTTAACAAGAACAGTTCTAGAACTGAACAAAAGCTCAACTAGAACTGAACACGAACTGAACAGGAACTGAACTAAAACTGAACTAGAAGTGAACAAGAACTGAACTAGATCTGAACAGGAACTGAACTAAAACTGAACTAGAACTGAACAGGAACTGAACTCAAACTGAACTAGAACTGAACAGAAACCGAACAAGAACTGTACTACAACTGAAGAGGAACTGAACTAAAACTGAACTAGAACTGAAGAAGAACCAAACTCGAACTGAACTAGAACTGAACAGGAACTGCACAAAAGCTGAACTAGAACTGAACTCGAACTGAACAAGAACTGAACAAGAACAGATCTAGAACTGAACTAGAACTGAACTCGAACTGAACTCGCACTGAACAAGAACTGAACAAGAACTGAACTAAAACTGAACTAGAACTGAACAGTAACTGAACAAAAACTGAACTAGAACTGAACTAGAACCGAACAAGAACTGTACTAGAACTGAAGAGGAACTGAACTAGAACTGAAGAAGAACCAAACTCGAACTGAACTATAGCTGAACTAGAACTGAACAGGAACTGCACAAAAGCTGAACTAGAACTGAACTCGAACTGAACAAGAACTGAACAAGAACAGATCTAGAACTGAACTAGAACTGAACTCGAACTGAACTCGCACTGAACAAGAACTGAACTAAAACTGAACAAGAACTGAACTCGAACTGAACAAAAACTGAACAAGAACTGAACTAGAACTGAAAAAGAACAGATCTAGAACTGAACTAGAACTAAACAAGAACAGATGTAGAACTGAACTAGAACTCAACTCGAACTGAACAAGACAGATATAGAACTGAACAAGAACATATCTAGAAATGAACAAAAACAGATCTAGAACCGAACAAAAGCTGAACTTGAACTGAACAAGAACTAGAACTGAACTAAAACTGAATTTGAACTGAACTAAATCTGGACTAGAACTGAACAATGACTAAAGTTGATCTAAAATAGAACTGAACTGAATTAAAACTGAACCAGAACTGAAGTAGAACTAATTTATAACTAAACTAAAATTTAACAAAGTTAAACTAATTTTGTCCGTTTTGCCTTTTAAGGTCTAATAAAACTGTAAATTTAACACTCTGTCCTAACAACTGGTCTTGTTTCAAAGTTAAATTTTTTTGCTTTGGATTTTTTTTTTTTCAATAATTTTTATTTTCACATTTTTACGAATTATGAATACAAATTATAAAATGACCAAAACTCCAAGACCAAATATCATAAAAAAGGATAACACAATTTCAGCTAAAATTAAAGATAACAATTACAACAAAAATGTTAAATAATTTTTGGCATTAATAATGTTTGAAATAAATTTAAATAAAAAAAGAAAAAACTAAAGTTATATTTTAATTAAAAATGTTAATCAAGAGATAAAGAGTTTAGAAAAATTAATTAAGTTTTTCAAATAAAAACAAATTGATAAAATTTAAATTTTTAGATAAAATTTAAAATTTTTAATTATTTTATAAATATTTTACTATGAAATTCTGAAAATTAATTTATATTAATTTATTTATATTCAATTTGCTGAAATAAACGGAAATGAATTTTCCACTTATTAATAAATAATATTATTTCCTTTAGGAAGCAGGAGGGCGTATAAGTTATATCAAATTTCAATCATCGATATTAATCAAACGCCTACATGTTGGAAGCTTAAGTCATTCGCCATTTGTTTGCAAATAATAACATTATTATTTTGGATTTCATACCTCCCTCCCTCCCCCCTTTTAGTCTGGTTTATTAATAAGTTTATTGATTGGATTCTTGGTTAAAATTGCCAGCAAATAACGGGGATTCTAATTGAATGAAATATGTCGTTTTTTGTGGATTTTTTTCAGTTTTTGCTTTCGCCTTTTATTTTGTGAAACTAAATCAACTTGGAAGTTTCAGAAACTTGCTGATACAGACATATATTTTATACGATTATGTACATTTAATTTATTGTTATTATTAATAGTTTATATTAACATAAAACTTTTGGTAAAAAATACACTGAAACAAAATACATATAAAATTTAAATAAAACATTTTTAATTTAATGCATTAAAGACATGATGATTGAAGCTGCTGCTTACAATTTTTATTTCAAATTGCACTCTTTTCACTGTTTTTCAATTAAAACTACTTAAAACCTCCCGTTCGTATGATTAATATCAATTATTGGGTAAATTTACTTGAAGTACTATAACTTATTCATTTCTAAATCGATTTTATTGAAATATGTTTCCAGTAAAAGACAACTTATTACGATTTTATAGAAAAATATCAAAAAAAATATTTTAAAAATATTTTCTCTAAAAAATAATTTTAAAAATTAAAAATTTTTAATTTACATTTTTTATTAATTTTGTCTTAACTTTTTATTTTAAAACAGATAAAAAATATTTTAAAATTATATATAATAACTACTAATATTTCCTATTTTCCTTGTTCATCTATTTGCATAATACTTCAACACAATTTAAGGCCTCCAGTACGTATGATTGATATAAATTATTTAGTAATTTAACCAAAACAGCTATAACTTCTTTAGTTGTTAACCGCTTTTGTTCAAATTTTTTTTAAATAAAGGAAATATATTTAGGTTTATTAGAAAAATATCAGAAAAATAATTTTAGAAATACTTTTTCTAAAAAAAATTATTCAAATTTTAAAATTTTCTATTTAAATTCTTTTATTAATTTCGTCGTAACTTTTTATTTTAAAACAGATAAAAAATATTTTAAAATATTATATATCAACTACTTACATTTCCTATTTTTCTTGCTCATCTATTTGCATAATATTTCAATTAACACAATTTAAGGCCTCCAGTACGTATGATTGATATTAATTATTTAGTAATTTTACTTAAATAGCTATAACTTCTTTAGTTGTTAACTGATTTTGTTCAAATTTATTGCTAAAAAAGGCAACATATTTAGGTTTATTAGAAAAATATCAGAAAAATAATTTTAGAAATACTTTTTCTAAAAAAATTATTCAACTTTTAAAATTTTCTATTTAAATTCTTTTATTAATTTCGTCGTAACTTTTTATTTTAAAACAGATAAAAAATATTTTAAAATATTATATATCAACTACTTACATTTCCTATTTTTCTTGCTCATCTATTTGCATAATATTTCAATTAACACAATTTAAGGCCTCCAGTACGTATGATTGATATTAATTATTAAGTAATTTTACTTAAATAGCTATAACTTCTTTAGTTATTAACCGATTTTATTCAAATTTATTTCTAAAAAAGACAACATATTAAGGTTTATTAAGAAAATATCAGAAAAATAATTTTGAAAATATTTTCTATAAAAAAAATTATTAAAATTTTTAAATTTTTCATTTAAATTCTTTCATTAATTTCATCTTAACTTTTTATTTTAAAACAGATAAAAAATATTTTAAAATTATATTTAACAACTTCTAACATTTCCTATTTTTCTTGTTCATCTATTTGCATTATATTTCAATTAACACAATTTAAGGCCTCCAGTACGTATGATTGATATTAATTATTGAGTAATTTTACTAAAATAGCTATAACTTCTTTAGTTGTTAACCGATTTTGTTCAAATTTATTTTCAAAAAAAGACAACATATTAAGGTTTATTAGCAAATATAAAAAATATATTTTAAATATATTTTGTCTAATAAAAATTTTTCAAAATTAAAAATTTCTCTGCATTTTTTTGTTTTTTTTTTTTTATTTTTTCTTAAATCCTCTTTTCAATAAAATAATTTGAGTTTCAAATGTATTTACAAAAAAGAGAACATATTAATGTTTATTTGCAAAATATCAAAATAATAATTTCAAAAATATTTTGTTTAAAAAAAAATTTAAAATTAAAAAGTTCCATTTAAATTTTTCATTAATTTGATCATTGATTTTGATTATGTTTTTTACATATATTAAAATTTATTTTAAATATTTAATAATTATATATGACGACTACTAATATCTATTATTTCTTTTGTTACAGCTGTTAATTCAAACAAAGTTTTTACCTTGGGTACGTATAATTAATATTAATTATTAAATAATTTTATTAAAAGAACTATAACTATTTTATTTATTAACCCTTTTCGCTCTGAATTAATTTATTTAAAAGTAACTGTATTAAGTTTTATGGGGAAAATATATAAAAATAATTTTCAAAATATTTTGTCTAAAAAAAAATTAATTAAATATATTAATTTTAAAATGTTCATATTGTCATCTAATATAAGCGATACTTTTTGAATATGTGTTATATTATGAAATTAATTTCTATATGATTTATATCCTTGACTAACATTTTTATTATAAAATCCCTTTCTATATGCAACATTCCACTTAAAAACGTTTGGGGCCTCTAGTACGTATGATTAATTTTAATTATGAGGTATATATTCTTAAATAGTCATAATTTCTGTATTTTTAAACCGATTTTATTTAAACTAAATTCATTTAAAAGCCAACTTAACACAGCTTTAGAAAAAAATATTCCAAAAATTTTTTGCTTAGCATTTTTCCTATAAAATTATATAAATATATATAGTTTTAAATTTTATTTCTTTCGCTAACATTTTTTAAAATATTTTATAAAGATTTTAAATATATTAAATTTATATAGAATTTTTGCTTAAATGTTTTAATAAAACATTCTTTTTTATATAAAATTTTATTAAAAATAATTTGAGGTCATTGAGGGGATGCGTATAATTAATGTTAAATATTTGATAATTTGACTTGAACAGCTATAACTACTTCATTTATTCACCGATTTTGATCATTTTAACTTTATATTGGAAACAGTAAATTAAGAATTAACAGAAAAATATTTAAAAAAATTATTTTCTTATCCTGCATAATTTAAAAATCAATTAATATACATTTTTCAAGTTCTATTTTGCAATGATTTTTTTTTTTTTTTTCATTCACTTAAATGAGATTTTTTATTTTTAATTAAAAATTATTTTAAATTGGAGAAAATATCAAATCTGTATAAAAATCTTTATATTTTATTATTTCAAAACTCATACTTTATTAAGCTTTTTATAATTTTTAATTTAGCCTCAATGATGCGTATGATTGATATTAATTATTGTGAAATTTTGCTTAAAAACGATTACTTTTTCATTTGTTAGCCATTTTAAATTAAATTGATATCAGATAAAAGCCAACTTAATAGGGTTTAATAGAAAAATATTTAAAAATTTAATTTCAAAATATTTTTCTTAAAATTATTATTTGAAATGTGGAATTCTTGCGAAATTTCATAATTTTCACTGATTTTGCTTTATTTTTATACGTTTTGAAATTTATTGTAATATTTAAGAGTTTTATACTTACATTTCGTAATAAGAAATAGAATAATTAAATCATTTTATTAAAATAAATTTGAGGCCTTGGGTGCGTATGATTGATATTAATTAAGGAGAAGTTTCACTTAAACCGCTATAACTTCTTTATTTGTTTAACAATTTTAATCAAATTTATATTAAATAAAAGCTTATAGAGTTTAATAGAAAAATAGTTAAATAATTTTATTTTGAAATATTTTTCTAAAATCATTATTTAAAATATATTATTTTTCAAATTCCTTCATTTCCATTGATTTGACTTTAACTTTTTGATGTCTTAAAATTAGTTTTCAATATTTAAAAGTTATATTCAGCATGTGCTTCCATTATGTAATTAAAAATATACTTTATTTATACCATTCTATTAAAATTAGTTGGGGGCCATTGATGCGTATGATTGATATTAACTAATGAGTTTTTTCATGTTAAAAGCTATAACTGTTTTATTTGTTAACTGATTTTAATCAAATTTTGGTTATATAAAAGCCAACATAATAGAGTTTAATAGAAAAATACTAAAAAAATGATTTTCCTTATATTTTCTTTTTAAATTTCTTAATTAAATTTCATAATATTTTTTTTTATTTCAATTTTTTCACTTAATTTTTATTTATTTTTGTTTTCAGTTAAAAATTTATTTCAAATATTTATATTTTCTCAATTTTCTTTATATTATATTTCTTTAATCACTTATTTCTTTTATGTCCTTAATACATTGTTACAATATGCCATAAATTACCTTTCATTCCTGACCATTAATTTCATATTGTTGTAACAAACTATACAACCATTTTGATAGTAAACTCAAGAAATCCTCTATACCTTTTAGAAAACCTCTTGAAACTTTGTTACAAATCTGATGTCCGCGTCATTATTATGAATGTAGTAGTAAATGTCGTAGCACAATATACGGCATCCATTATTTGGGACTTCAGAAAAAACCATTAACATGGTGAATGTTGAGAAATCACTATTTTCTAAACTATCAATCACTTAAATGTCAATAATTTTAGTGTCTGGATTTTTTTGCTAAAGATTTTATTACTTAAAGGACGAAACTGGAAGTGAACTAAATTTTTTTTTAATCCTAATTGCGGAAAGAAAACCTTCTTCATTTTTTAAAAAATGTATTAGTTTTAGTATTTATTTTTGTATTAACATCACTTATGTATTTGACTTGTAATTGACTTGTTAAGTTTTAGTTTTCTTTTTTTCGCTTTAAAGGAGAGAAAGAAGGTAATAAAATATAAATGTTGAAATCTGAAAAAATCTTTTATAAAATACTAAAACAATTTCAGAGAAAAAACCTCAACATTTAATATAAACAAAAATAATAATAATAATCATAACAGGATGTCAAAAACATAAAACCACATATATACACACATAACATATACATAACATACATTTATATACATGTAACTTATTCACATACAACCAATACATTCATATATTTATTCTATATGAAAAAAGTAAACAAACAAACAAACAGATGTGGTATACAAAAGACTATAAGTACCAACAAGAGAACTCCTACACATACACATACACAAAAACAAATTGCTCATATATATATGCACACACACACACACAAGTACTAAAATGTATACAATTTATATACTCATGTCAGTGTATAAGGATTTAATGCAATATTTAAGTATGAAATATAGTCAAATTGAATAAAATTGAATTGAATAATTTCAAAAAACCAGCAGCAGCAACAGCAACAGCAACACATGTGTTGCTAACATTTTTAGTTGTCTTTTCAAAATTCTAATTTAATAACAAAAAAAGAACTTAAACTAACGAAACAACCAAATGAGACCAACTAATTTTTTTTAACTTAGTTTTTATTCAATTCAATATTGAAATCTCAAAAAGAAAACATCCAGAGAATTCGGATAACCCCTTTTTCATCGCCCATGTCACTTATATAAACATTGCGGAATATCATGCCACGAGAGCCTTAAACCTGTCTGTACATCCATAAGATGTCTGCAGTATAATTTCCATATACTTTTTCAAACTCTTCCTTAATTAATGGAATAATGTTATCATTTGTAATAAACCGTGAGCACCAATTATAGTCCGTTAAACGTTTGATTGTGCGGTTTAAAGCGGTTGGACGATTTCACTGTCAAGTCTAAGTTTAGACTGATGAAGACTAACACATATGGTGGCTCCATGTTACATAATCAGCCTGAGGAATGTTAACACCAATATGAGAAATTAATGGACAGTTACATCTTCTAAGAGCGAAGGAGAGAGGCAGGCAGGTAAGAACTCAAAAGTAGAGTTCCTTATTCTCGTTTACAAGAAGCCAAGTTAGGATGCTTGTATGTACTGAGAATTGCTGTATCATGTTTTTGAACACTTCCTCGAGAAACACCAACCAACAACTTTAGCAACAACAATCAAATATGTATTTCTAATTAAAGTTCAAATTCTAGTTCTGATGACAGTTCAGATTTTAGATCAGATTTTTGTTCAGATTGTAATTCGTATTCTATTTCATATTGTTCGGATGCCAGTTCAGTAGTCACATTAGAGTTCAGATTTCAGTTCAGATTCTATTTAAAATTTTTGTTCAATTTCTAGATTTTGTTTCGAATGTTAGTTCAGACCGTAGTCCAAATTCCAGTTCAGATTTTAGCTAGAATACCAAGGTCATATTATAGTACAAATTTTCATTCAAAACTTGGTTCAGGTTCTCATTCCGATTCTATTTAAATTTTATTTAAAATTAAAATTCAAAATCAGTTTCAGATTCAAGATACAAATTTGTTCAATTTCCGAATTTTTGTTCGGATGTTAGTTCAGATTATAGTTCATATTCGTGTTCAGATTTTAATTCCAATTCTCTCTCAGAATTTTGTTCCGATTCTTGTTCAAATTTTAATTCAAAATTTAATTCAATTGTTAGTACAGACTTTAGTACATACTTCAGTTCAATTTCTAGCTGAGATTTTAATTTAGACTTTAATTCATATTTCGTTTCAGATTTGACTTTCAATTCTGACTCAGATTTTAGTCCAGATTCTAGTTACATTTCTTTTTATAATTCAGGTTAAGTTTGGATCATTTCAAATTCCTGTTCCGATTGTAGTTAAGACGCTTTTTCAGATTTTGGTTCTGTTTTAAATCAGTTCTAGTTCTGGTTGAGGTTCTAGTAGAATTTCTAGTTGAGATTCTAGTTCAGTTGTGAATGAGTTCTAGACCAGATTCTAGTTGAGTTTCTAGTTGAGATTCAAGTTGAGATTCTAGTTTAGTTCTGAATGAGTTCTAGTTAAGTTAAAGTTTAGTTCTAGTTCAGTTCTAGTTCAGTTCTAGTGCAGTTCTAGTTCAGCTCTAGTTCAGTTCTAGTTTAGTACAAGTTTAGTTCTTGACCAAATCTAGTGTAGTTCCAGTTTAATTTAGATTCTAGTTGAGATTCTAGTTCAGTTGTGAATCAGTTCTAGTTTCGTTCTAGTTCAGTTGTAATTCCGTTTTCTTTCATATAAAATTCATTTTTAGTTCCTTTTAAGTCCATATCCGGTTCCGTGTTGATATCCTTTTCCTCTTGCCAAGTGTCAGTTATCAATTTTGAAGAACATTTATTATGTGTGTTTTTTTGTAGCACAAAATATAAAATAACATTTTTGGCGTATTGTTTTTCGCCTTCAATATGTACTTTTTTGGCATTTGTACTAAACTACGTGTTACTTTAACATTCTTTTCTCTCGATATCCTATTCCATAAGTATTTATCTATTTAACTTTATTTTATGTTTCGGCATTTTTTTTTTTTATATGAAAAGTACAAGATTTCTTTTTCTGAATTTGTGCCAAAACTAAACAAACACTGAATCACACAAAGATATCTAAATGAGTTTTAGAGGAAATTCGAAAAGTTCTTTAGAAACTTTATAAAGAATTTATCTTTTATATGCTGGGAATTTTAAGAACTGATCAGATTGCCCTCTTACATACTAATTCACACAATTTATTTGTCTAAACTTGTTTTGTGTTATAATAAACCAAACGCAGTTGTGAGTTTGTGTGCGTGTGTGTCTCTGTGTGTTTTATTTATTCAAGGGTTTTGTATTAGTGTTTGTATGTATGTGTGAGTGTATGTGTGCTGTATTTCTATTGTTAGTTGACATTTGGCACTTGTTGTCAAAATATTTTACCAACTTGTCTAACACATACTAACACACAAACACAAAACAATTGTGGCAACACCAAGTGAAGCACAAAAAATGCTATTTAAAATATCGTAGCCTAAAAAACACTTTTATTTATTAAATCTCATTCTCATGCACATTCATTCAAATATTATCACTTATTGTATATATATTTTTTTGCACTTAAGCCGAAAATAGCTTTAATTTGAGATAATGTTCGTTCACTGTTGCGTGTTTCATATGAATTGACATTTTTATTTTTATTTATTTCGGTTTAATTCTCTTGTTGGTTTTGTTGTTTTTTCGTTTTATTTTATTTTTTAAAAATTTCTAGATCCTTTCGGATTTTTGCAAAAGCAGCAGATTTTTTCGTTGGAGATTTATTTTATTAAATTGTTGTTGTTGTTTTTTCTATTGAAACAATAATAATTGAAAGGGGAATTAAGGTTAAATGTAAAAGGCAGAGAATCGTTATTTTAAGTTAAATAAACGCTACAAGTGGGTCTATAAGAAGCTAAACTAGAATCTGATCTGAACAAATTTCTGAAAATTTTCACTATTTTTAAATTTCACATTTTCACTAAAAATTCACATTTTCACTAAAAATTCACATTTTCACTAAAAATTCACATTTTCACTAAAAATTCACATTTTCACTAAAAAATTCACATTTTCACTAAAAATTCACATTTTCACTAAAAAATTCACATTTTCACTAAAAATTCACATTTTCACTAAAAAATTCACATTTTCACTAAAAATTCACATTTTCATTAAAAATTCACATTTTCACTAAAAATTCACATTTTCATTAAAAATTCACATTTTCACTAAAAATTCACATTTTCACTAAAAATTCACATTTTCACTAAAAATTCAAATTTTCACTAAAAATTCACATTTTCACTAAAAATTCAAATTTTCACTAAAAATTCAAATTTTCACTAAAAATTCAAATTTTCACTAAAAATTCAAATTTTCACTAAAAATTCAAATTTTCACTGAATTTTCTATTTTGATATATTTTCATTATTTATTGTTATTAAAAGGATTTTTTGCTTATATCTGCCACAATTGATTATTTTGCTTTAATTTTCCTTTCCCAATTAAATTTTGCTTCAAAATTACAAATTCATTTAATGATTTTCCCTCACAGCTGGCAGACACTGTAGGGCATCTTATTGTGGGAAAACATGTCAATGCCAAGACTTCACTTGCATTAGCGTCAATGATAAATTATGGTATTTAACAAACAATTTTTCTTACGAATTTTCACTTAAACTCACAATAAATAAAGGAAATAAGGAATAAAATAAAAATAAAAGGAAATCTTGCAAACTCTCTGGTACTTTTTGATGAATCTAAGAAAAATAAATACAAAATTCAAAAAGAGAAGAAAAGTAACGAAAAATTCAATTTATTTTTATTTTGATTTAGTTTATGTATTTTTCGTTGTTTTTGTCGTTATAACCATAATATGTTTTACAAAGTCCTTATTTTTTGCTCCGTTTTCGACTGGAAATGTACTAGAGAGTTATATTTTTATTTATTTCACTTGAATCCTTTTTTGCCTCAAGAGCTCATGACGAAAAACCTCTTAAAACAATAGTTATTTTTTGGTTAAAATTTCAGCAAGAAAAACTAAAAAATATGATAAAAAAAAAACTATAACTAGTTGTTTTGCTATTTACTTAGTGACTTTGTTTAGTTGTTTGTTGGTTGAATGGTTTTGGTTTTGACTTATTTGCCTTCGTGCTCTTCCGACCATTGTGTTTTTGCTCTCTCCCCCTCGTTCTTTTTCCCAAGACTTTATTTTTTCTTGTGTCCTTAATTTGATTTGTTGCAATTTTTCAAAGTCACTTATGTTAGATTTTCTTTTCATTTTTTTTACAGTTTTTCCCATATACAAGCAAACACATACACACACAAATACATAAGCAAAAAGAAAATTGTCATCATTGCATTTTTCTCTCTACAATACACACAAACAAAACATACAACCAAACAAACTGCTTTTGTCAGACTCTCTTAAAGCTTCAAAGCATCGGAATTGAAATTATTTTTTTCCTTTTTTGTCATGATCCCTCCATTTGTTTATTCTCTTCCTGTCTGCCATTTCTGGTTTGTTACAACAACATCACTTAAATCGTATTTATTATAATAATCATCATAAATAATTGTTACAATTATAATTAAGAGGGATACTAAATGTCCTTTTTTTGTTCTTCTTCAGAAGGACAAAATAAGAATTTAAAAGAAAAGAAAAATTTCTCAAAATTCTTCTTTTGAATGTAAAAATGAAAATTTTAATTTATTTTCACGAATTAATGTTGGATTTAAGACAAAATTTATCATTTTCAAAACTAAATTGTGGGGAAATTAGTTCTCCAAAGAATAGAATAATTACTGGACTTAATTAAATATGAATGAACTAAAACTAAAACAGAACTGAAATAGAACTGAACTAGAATTGAAATAGAACTGATTTAGAATTAAACTAGAACTAAAACTGAACTAGAGCTGAACTAGAACTGAATTAAAACTGAACTAGAACTGAACAAGAACTAAAACTGAACTAGAAATGAACTGAACTAGAACTAAAACTGAACTAGAACTGATAAGAACTTTACTAGAACTGAACTAAAACTGAACTAGAACTGATAAGAACTTTACTAGAACTGAACTAAAACTGAACTAGAACAGATCTAGAACTGAACTAGAACTGACATAGAACTGATTTAGAATTGAACTAGAACTGAACTTGAACTAAAACTGAACTAGAGCTGAACTAGAACTGAACAAGAACTAAAACTGAAATAGAACTGAACAAGAACTGATTTAGAATTGAACTAGAACTGAACTTGAACTAAAACTGAACTAGAACTGAACAAGAACTAAAACTGAAATAGAGCTGAACTAGAACAGATCTAGAACTGAACTAGATCTGTACTAAAACTGAATTAGAAATGAACTGAACTAGAACTTAACCATAACTGAACTAGAACTGAACAAGAACTGTAGAACTAGATCTGATCTAGAACTGAACTAGAACCTAAAGTTAACTCTGAACTAGTAAGGCGAATCCGATATTTTAACCCATTTTGTTACCCAAGGTGGTCATTTTTTGATAAGCTTTTCTCTATCTTCTATATGGATGCTGCATCATCATCCTATTTTTGTGAGGAAAGAAAAAAAGTAATAGTGAATTTAATTTACACAGATTAGAGAGGACGAGAGGGACTTTAATTGACTTATTATCGTATAGGACATCGGCGTTTTTGGATATATTTTGTTTTGAAGTCAACGGTCCTATAACGCATTTGTTGTGATTGCTAGATCAAGCGCCTTTTGATCGAGTGTCTTAGTTTTTTAGTCAGCCAGTTTACGTTTCTTCTGCTGACCTTCTAGGATATCAGTAGTTAGTTTGAGTTGCAATAACATTTGACTCCCTACAGACTGTTGATGTCACTGTCAAGGTAGAGACCGGTTACATATAACATGATTTTCTAACTTACAATTTAAAGATGACAGAGTATAGATATTTTAAGTGCTACCAGGGAAGCAAAAACTAGATCACCAGATGACAGATGTGGGAACAGAAGCTTTTAAATTAAGAGGAACTTAGGTTCAAGAGAAGTAAAGGAATCAATTTTCCATATGCTCTTTAACTCAATAAGCAAAGAAGCGCTTACTGTGGGTTCTGATACCCTGTCCACAGGGAAAAAGGAAGGTACTATCCTACCCTGTTCTGACAGGAAATATTAGTTTGTGCTACAGGCGTCCCTACCAAAACGGTACATAAGTCGTTACATCTCACAGGTAATCATCTTGGTGAATTAGAAGAACTTGAACTAAAACTAGAACCTGAACTTGCACCTAAACTAGAACTGATCTAAAAATACGACTGCTGAACTAGAACTAAACTTAAATTGAACAGGATTCTCGTCTAAAATTCAAAATAAAATCTGAACTAAACTTTAAACTAGAATCTGAACTGTATAGAAATCTGAACAGGAAAATAGACCTGAAGATTTTCTAGAATCTAAACTAGAATCCTTATCAGAAATGAATTGGAATTTAACTTAAATCTAAAGTACAATTCGAACAAAATCTGAACAAGAACTGAGATTGAAATAAACTTATAACTGAACAACAACTGATACTCCAACATTTCCCTCTCAATTATGTCATCAAGCTTCTATTTTATATCATAATTATATACTAAAATACTAAAATAATTCAATTATTATCTTAATATTTACTTAAAATAAAACTTCTAAAAAAACTTCAGGCAGATTTTAGTTTTTTAGCAAAACATTAATTGGAATTTAAATTAAATCTAAACTAAAACTACTCATTAAGTCTTACGCTCTCCTCTTTCCTCTCCCTCTCATTTCAACTTAAACAATTTTGTTATAATATTTTAACATAATTAAAACATGTGTTTATGTATGGGAAGGTGTGTGTGTATGTGTATGGGTATAATTTATTTTAATTTAATTATCTTTTCTATTACTTAAATAATGGCAAACATATGTTGCGAAAATATTGTTAGAAGTTAAAACTAAATTAAATATTAACGAACAAAAATGAAAATATATAACGAATTTTTAGACACCCTTCATTAAATCACAGTAATTGGAAGATAACCTATTACAATGAAGGAATTTGAAGAAATAAAGGAATATGAAGGTTAATCTATACAAATGAAATTACACATCCGGTACTGAATTCAACATATTTATTTCCGCTTCGTAGTGCCGGAAACTGTGTTTAACAACATTATAATAAATTTGTTTCTATGTGTTTCCTTAATTAAACCTGTATATTATATACACGTGCTGGAGTACAATACGAGGTTAATCTGAATAGATTTTAGAACATTTATGAACTAAACTAGAAAAATAAGAAGAACAGCAGTGGAACTAAACGAGAATTCCGATTCGGTTTCAGTTTTAGTTAAGTTTTAGTTCAGTTCTAGTTTAGTTCTAGTTGAGTTTTGATTCAGTTCTACTTCAGTTTTAGTTTAGTTCTACTTGAGTTCTAGTTCACCTCTAGTTCAGTTCTATTTCAGTTCCAGTTGACTTCTAGATCGGAATCTGGTTGACATTCTGGTTCAGATTCTAATTCATATTCCAGTTTATGTTGTAGTACAGATTCCAGTTCAGATTCAAGTTTAAATTCTAGTTCAGATTCCAGTTCAGATTCTAATTCAGAAATAGTTCAGTTTAAGTTCAGTTCTAGTGCAGTTCTATATGAGTTCTTTATCAGTTCTAGTTCAGTTCTACTTCAGTTCTAGTTCAGTTCTATTTCAGTTCTACTTCAGTTCTAGTTCAGTTCTAGTTAAGTTCTAGTTCAGTTCTATTTCAGTTCTAGTTCAGTTCTAGTTCAGTTCTACTTCAGTTCTAGTTCAGTTCTTATTCAGTTCTAGTTCAGTTTTAGTTCAGTTCTATTTCAGTTTTAGTTCAGTTCTATTTCAGTTCTAGCACAGTTTTATTTTAGTTCTATTTGAGTTCTGATTCAGTTCTAGTTCAGTTCTATTTCAGTTCTAGTTCAGTTCTAGTTCAGTTCTACTTCAGTTCTAGTTCAGTTCTAGTTCAGTTCTATTTCAGTTCTAGTTCAGTTCTAGTTCAGTTCTAGTTCAGTTCTACTTCAGTTCTAGTTCAGTTTTAGTTCAGTTCTATTTCAGTTTTAGTTCAGTTCTATTTCAGTTCTAGCACAGTTTTATTTTAGTTCTATTTGAGTTCTGATTCAGTTCTAGTTCAGTTCTTATTCAGTTCTAGTTCAGTTTAGCTGTAGTTCAATTCAGTTTAAGCCAACAAAATAGACAAGAATGTGAGCTAGAATCTGAACATAAATCTGAATTGATCTCATAACTAAAAGCAGAAACAACAATCTGATTTACATTCTAAACTCAAATCTGAACTGAAAACCGAATTCTAACTTATAATCTGAACTGTATTCTTAACAAGAATGTGATCTAGAATCTAACTTGATATCAGAGCTTTAATCCGAATTGAAATCTGAACTAAAAACTTCAATCTAAATGTGGATTCTGAATTGAAGTCCGTACTACAATGTGAAGTAGAATTTGAATTTGAATTTGAATCTGTACTTTAATCTGAACTGAATGCTAATTAGAAATAAAATCAGAGTTATAATCTTAAGTGGGAACTAAACTAGAATCCAAACTAGAATTTAAACTGGAATCAGAAGTGGGCTTCTTATTCGAATCTGTACTACAATCTAAATTGGAATCTATAGTTTGAACTGGAATCTGAATTGGAATTTTGAACTGGAATCAAAATTAGTGCCTGCATTATAATGTGAAATAGAATCCGAAAGGAAATCTTAACTGAACTAAGTTTTATAGTAAAACTTGAATTGGAATCTGAATAAGAATCTAAACTTGAAACTAAATTCGAACTGTCCATTGTAAATTCCTGCAAATTCAAAATAAAATATTCTAAATAAATTTAACTTCTGCCTCCTGCAGACAACAATAAAAAATCCTTTTAATGTTTGTTAACGACATGTTTTCGCTTCTTTTATGCTGATGTGATATGTTGCTGACCACAAAAACCAACAAAATATAATTTTTGTTTGTTGCTGGTAAAACAAAAACTCGAAAATAACAAAGACGATAACAACGAATTTTGAATGCCCTGCAATTATAATCTCTCCAGAGCAAGTTATCCGAATTGTTCTTGAATTAGCAACAAAAAATAAAATTAATATTGTGAATTATTTTTTTAACCCACTGAGTAGTAAGTCCATCATAACCTTATTTCTCTTCCTTAAGCTCCTGATTGTTACAAAAAACACATTTAACTCAACTTTAATGTGGGAACACATGATTTTGTCTTTTTCTCGTCAAATTAAATATTTTATTGTTTAGTTACATTTTTATTGTTTGAGTATATTTTTCTTTACGTTTAGACTAAAATAAAATTCATGGTAACACGATAACCTTTACCCCCATTATTTGAGTTTTTTTTTTGAAAAACCACCCAGTAACTAGAGAAAATTCCTGATGTTTTAGTTTTCTTTTTTTCTTTATATTTTCTTCTTTCTATTTGTTTTAAGTTAAAAACTGTTAAATTAAGTTGAAATTCTGAAACAGACAAATACTTTCAGAGCTTTTTTTTCTCAGTTAAAAAATAAGGGTATAATTAGATGTGGTTTATGGATTAAATTGCAAAAGTTACGGAAAAAAGGTGATAAATAACTTAGTGGAATTTAATTAAAATTTTTACAAACAGTAATAAAGTGTGAAAGCAAAAAACATTAATATTAACAACAAAAAACTGATCTGAACTGGAACTGAACTTAAACTGAACTAGAATGGAACTAGAACTGAACTAAAATGGAACTGAACGCGAACTGAACTAGAACTGAATTAAACCTGAACTTGAACTAAACTAGAACTGATATAGAACTCATATAGAACTGAACTAAACTGAACTAGAACTGATACAGAACTGAACTAGAACTGATATAGAACTGAACTAGAACGGAACTAGAACGAATTAGAACTGAACTACAACTGAATTAAAACTGAACTAAAACTGAACTAGAACGAATTAGAACTGAACTAAAACTGAATTAAAACTGAACTAAAACTGAATTAAAACTGAACTAGAACTGAACTAGAACTGAACTAGAACGGAATTAGAACTAAACTAAAACTGAAATAAAACTGAACTAGAACTAAACTAAAACTGAATTAAAACTGAACTAAAACTGAACTAGAACGAATTAGAACTGAACTAAAACTGAATTAAAACTGAACTAAAACTGAATTAAAACTGAACCAGAACTGAACTAGAACTGAACTAAAACGGAATTAGAACTAAACTAAAACTGAATTAAAATTGAACTAGAACTGAACTACAACTTAAGTAGAAATGAAATAAACTGTGCTGACCTAGAACTGAACTAGAACTGAACTGGAACTAAAGTAAAACTGAACTAGAACGGAATTAGAACTGAACTAGAACGGAACTAGAACTAATTTAAAACTGAACTAGAACGGAATTAGAACTTAAGTAGAACTGAACTAGAATGGAACTAAAACTGAATTAAAATTGAACTAGAACTGAACTAGAACGGAATTAGAACTAAACTAAAAATGAACTAAAACTAAACTAGAACGGAACTAGAACTGATATGAAACTCATATAGAACCTAACAAGAACTGAACTAAAAGTTAACTAGAACCATTATAATCTAAACAGGAATCCTCACTTGAATTCGAATTAAAATTAAAACTCAATTTTAACTGCATCTAAACTACAATTCATTGTAAAATCTGAACCAGAGTCCGAACGGTATTCATAACTGGAATTTGAAGTGGGATTTGATTTAAAATCTTTATAATAATCTGAACTGAAATTTGTTTGCAATCTAAATCAGGACCTTAATTGTAATTTGCATTATAATCCAATATGGAATCTGCACTAGAATCTTCACTGTAATCCAAACTAGAATGCAACCTGAAATCTGAATAATATGAACTAGAATTTGTAATGCAATCTGAAGTATAATCTTATCTGGATTCAGAATTAGAAACTTAACTGGAATTTACACTAGAAAATGAATAAAAATCTGAACTGGAAACTTTAATGGAATCGGAACAAAAATGTGTACTATTTTTTGAACAAGAAAATAAATTAGAATCTGAAGTAGAAATTGAGGTGGAAGCTAAACTAGTAACTTCAATTTATATCTAAACTAGAATCTAAACAAATAAAGTACAAGATTCTAAACTAAAAATTGAGCTGGAACTTGAACTAGAATTTGCAATGGAACTCCAACTAGAATCTTAACTGGTTTTAGAATTAGACACTAAACTGGAATCTGTACCAGATTCTAAAATAGAATTTCAACAAGAATCTTTATTAGATGTTGAACTAAAACCCGAACTAAAATATGAACTAAATTCTAATACAAAATGCAAATTTTGCTTAACTTTGAATTTTTTTTAATAAAATTAAATTTTGACAAATTAAATTTTATATATAAATATCTCTAAGGCTTCTGAAATATCTTCTTGCTTAAAGTTTATTTTAATTTGTTTTCAAAACTTTTATAATTCATGGAAATCCTGTTGCAAGTTTAAAACCAAAACAAAGTCTTTAACTTTAAATTTAAATGGTAATTTTAAATGAATTTTATATTTAATATTAGATTAGATAAGAGTTTGTTTATGTATGTGTTATAATAATGTTTATAGTTGTATGTGTGTAATGTTCTAGTTTTAAAACCGGAAATTAATTTTAGTTTACCCCCCCAAATGTTTTAGTCTAAATGTATAATAAAATATTTGTTGTTGTTGTTGTGACAATAAACAAATTTACAATGTTTGAAATTAAAAATTAATTAACAAATTTTGAAAAGCATCAATACTGAAGGAGTATCTTTAGTGCCTAGAAATATGCAGTGGATTATAAATTCTCTCCTTTTTATGTTACGACTCTGTACAAATACATTTGCATTTATCTAAATTTGTATTGTCATGCATATCAAGTCAAATGGCAGGCAATTGTGATTGTGATGTTAGTTTTGTCTACATACAAAATCACACACATATACACACACATACACACACAAACAATTGAATGCTGTTGTGAATTTTAATCATAATAAAACTATTTGCATTTCCATTACAAATAGTAGACTAACACACACACAGACACACTGAAATGAACACAATTTATATATGTAGAACACAAATCCATTATCCTTTTTCCACAATTACTAGTTTCTGCAGTTAATAACAATAATGTTTTTAAATGTATTTGTATCTTCTCTTAGATCTGTTTGGTTTTATGTTAATTTGTTAATAATTATGCGTGTATCTACCGGAAAATATCCTTTCGAAGTTAATAAAAAAATCAAACCATATAAAATACAAATAAACCATAAGAACAAGAAGAGGAGGAAGACGTAGGCAAAAGGAAGAATAAGAAACAAGTAAGAATGTTGTATACGACTATGCCGAATCATTAATACTCTCCACCACAATGCGTGTGAAGAAATACATTATTTTTGGTACATATACCCTCACACATACACTCACAGAAGTATACAATATATACAAGTTTTTCTTTCTATTTTTGTCTATAACTTTTTTTTTAGTTTTTGAACTTAGATAATGCCTCAGATATCGGTCAATATCTCTTAATATACTAAACCGATTTTGCTGGTTTCAAGTAGGAAACTTCTCAGGACTATAACAAATACTCAGGCCAAATTTCATTGAGCTCTGTGACTTATTGTGGATGTGAGCGTACCAACAACAGACATACAGAGAGACGGATATAATAAATCATGGTTCTGAAATGATTCCTTCTTAGTGTTACACGCACACTATGACAAAGTTAACATATCCTCTTCACCACTTGTGTTGGTTGAGGGTTAGAAAAAAAGGTAAATCTATAAACAATAAAGTGTTAGGACATGCCAAATTTTCTATTAATGTAGACAAAGATTTACTGATTACAAAATCAATTTTCACCTGATTGTGTAACACAACATAATTTGTATGTATCTGTGTGCGTATATATATCTGTGTGTGTTTGTGTTCTTTTTGACCAGAAGAAAACTGAAATATTATTGAAAATGATTTGAAAATTCACTTTCATTTTTTCTGGCTCAACAAATTGAAATTGACCTTCTTTCTTTGGAAAAAACTTACCTACAAAAACAGGTGTCTCTTGTCTGATATTATATTTGAGTTAAATGGCAGAAGGAAAAATTTATGAAATTAAGGATTAAAGGTGACCTTAAGAATCTTTTGAGTAGAATTAAAAAGTTAATTGTGTGAAATTGATAATGAAAATGAAATTTGGTCAGTTCCAAAGGAGTAAAAACATCAAATTATTAAAAGATTATGAAATTTCAAAAATAATTACACCTGTTGATGAATAACATTTACACCATATTTTTTTAATTCAGATTCCAGTTCAAAATCTGAAAAATATAACTTCAGTTACCAGTTTAAAGTTTAGTTTAGTTCGGATTTCAGTTCAAATTATAGTTTGGATTTCAGTTTTAGTTGCAATTCAGATTCTAGTTTTAATTCCAGTTCAATTTACAATCTTGTTATAAGACCAAGTTCAAATTTCATTTTAAATTCTAGTTTTGGTTCTAGTTCTGATTCTAGTACTGATTATAGTTAAGAGACTTCTTTTGAAATCTGCAGTCAGTTAGAGACTCTAGTTCGAATTTTAGAATCTACTTCTACTTCAGAATCTAGTTCAGATTCCACTTCAGTTTCTATTTCTGCTAAGAGTTTCATTTCTATTTCAGAATCCAACTTCCTATCTAATTCAAAATCTAATGTTGTATTATCGTTCAGATCCTTATTCATAATATTGTTCAGATTTTTTTTCACTTTTAGATTATAATTCAGGTTCCAGATCAGATATTTGGACAGATTATCAGATTATGATTCAAATTTCAGTTCAGATTCTAGTGTAGATTTAATTTCGGATTATAATGTAAATTGGAGTTTAGATCATAGTCGAGGTTCTAATATAGATTCCAGTTTAAAATTTAATTAAGTTCAGTTCTAGTTTAGTTCTAGCTCTGTTCTAGTTCAATTCTAGTTCAGTTCTAGTTCAGTTCTAGTTGAATTCTAGTTCAGTTCTAGTTCAATTTTATATCAGCTCTTGTTCAGTTCTAATTCAGTTCTAGTTCAATTTTATATCAGTTCTAGTTCAATTCTAGTTCAGTTCTAGTTCAATTTTATATCAGCTCTTGTTCAGTTCTAATTCAGTTCTAGTTCAATTTTATATCAGTTCTAGTTCAGTTCTAGCTCTGTTCTAGTTCAATTCTAGTTCAATTCTAGTTCAGTTTTAGTTCAGTTTTAGTTCAGTTATAGTTGAGTTCTAGTTCAATTCTAGTTCAATTCTAGTTCAGCTCTAGTTCAATTTTAGTTCAGTTCTAGTTCAGTTCTAATTCAGTTCTTGTTCAGTTCTAATTAAGTTCTAGTTCAATTCTAGTTCAGTTCTAGTTCAATTTTATATCAGCTCTTGTTCAGTTCTAATTCAGTTCTAGTTCAATTTTATATCAGTTCTAGTTCAGTTCTAGCTCTGTTCTAGTTCAATTCTAGTTCAGTTCTAGTTCAATTTTATATCAGTTCTAGTTCAGTTCTAGCTCTGTTCTAGTTCAATTCTAGTTCAGTTCTAGTTCAATTTTATATCAGTTCTAGTTCAGTTCTAGCTCTGTTCTAGTTCAATTCTAGTTCAGTTCTAGTTCAATTTTATATCAGCTCTTGTTCAGTTCTAATTCAGTTCTAGTTCAATTCTAGTTCAGTTCTAGTTCAATTTTATATCAGCTCTTGTTCAGTTCTAATTCAGTTCTTGTTCAATTCTAGTTCAGTTCTAGTTCAATTTTATATCAGCTCTTGTTCAGTTCTAATTCAGTTCTAGTTCAATTCTAGTTCAGTTCTAGTTCAATTTTATATCAGTTCTAGTTCAGTTCTAGCTCTGTTCTAGTTCAATTCTAGTTCAATTTTAGTTCAGTTCTAGTTCAGTTCTAATTCAGTTCTTGTTCAGTTCTAATTCAGTTCTAGTTCAATTTTATTTCAATTCTAGTTCAATTTTATATCAGTTCTAGTTCAGTTCTAGCTCTGTTCTAGTTCAATTCTAGTTCAATTTTAGTTCAGTTCTAGTTCAGTTCTAATTCAGTTCTTGTTCAGTTCTAATTCAGTTCTAGTTCAATTTTATTTCAATTCTAGTTCTGTTCTAGTTTAGTTCTATTTGGGTTCTAATTCAGTTCTTGCTTAGTTCTTTTTCAGTTCTAGTTCAATTTTAGTTCAGTTTTAGTTCAGTTTTATTTCACGTTCATATTTAATTCAAAAAGGAAATTAATTTCCTTCTCTCTTGCTTCTTTATACATTTTTAATCTGAATTCTCTTGTGTGTTCCAAAAGTTAAAAGTTTCTATTCAATCTGGCATTTAGTCCAAAAAGTATCAACTTCGAAATAAAATCGAATCTTTAATTCCTGCTAAATTTTCGTTTTCCCAACAGATGTTGTTTTTTGTTTTCTTTTACAAATTTATTCCCTGTTGAATTTCAAGAAATTTTAATTAAATTTAAAAATTGTGTTTTACAAATTGTATTTTATGCTCATGTTTTCTTTCTAATAAACATGTGTATGTGTGCATTTGAGTGTGTATTTGAGTATGTGTTTAAATTTTAAATCCTTTCAATAACATTTTCAAATGCAACATGTTGTAAGTATGTGATGGTTAAGCAGTTGGATTAAAACGATAAAATGAGTTTTTTTTTAACATTTATACCACTCGATTTGAGATTAAAGGATTAAGGATAAGAAGGATAAGAATACATATATATGTGGTTGCTTGTAATGTGATTATGAATGGAGGATTTTTTCTTAACGAATGAAATAATTATTATTAGAAAATAACAGTGAATACTGAGATCGATTTATCTAAGAGCTAAATGTCTGAAATTTAATCATGAGTTTAATTTCTTTAAGAACTGGAAAAATCCAATTTGCGTCGTTGTAATTAAATCTGCATCGATCGGATTTACGTCGCTTTGACCCCGTTTTGCGTTGGTTCGATTTGCGTCGCTAGAAACTGTAATTTTTTTACTGCAGCATCGCGGTCCTTTATTTTTAGCATCACCTGTACGTTAAGTTTTCAAATAGCATGAAATAAGAGGAATTCCCTTCTCCTTGCTATACAAGTGGTGCTAAGAACAAGTGTCTGGTTATGTTAAGAATATAGTGTGTGATTCCCCAAAGTATTAAGAACGTAAAAAATGAGTCAAAGGAAAAGAAAAGTAATAAATTTGGCATTAAAATGAGACGCAATAAAATGTTTTAAATCGAAAGAAAAGGCTGTTAATATAGGAACAACTCATGGACTAGCGCCTACAACGGTAAAAACAATTTGCAACATCACAAGTGATAAAATAAATCAAATTGCCACACCACTCCAATCTAAACAGGAAGCTGTAGCAAGAAATCCCTTATTGGTTTCAATTGGGATGCATGATAGAAATAAGCGAAACCCTAAAGAAAATACTGCATCTGGTAGTAACGGAAATTGTGATAATTTGAAGTCGGCAGCGGTTAATTAAAGTTGCCTTTTTTGCATTTATACAGAAAAAGTAGATTCGTTTTGCGTTATTTCGATTTGCATTCCATTTCTCCGGTACCCATTAACGAGGCAAGTCGAGGCTCTGGTGTATTCTTATATAAGATCCATAAAAAGCCTTAGTTAAAGGTTTAATTTATAGAAAACGTTACAAACTTAGTTTAACATTGTCTTATTAAAATATGCCGTTAATTGAAAAACTGGTTTTTGTCTCTACTAAATTTATGTATCTACATGGTAACCTTATCACAAATCAATTTATTTTCACATACAGAGGGCGTTGACGACTGTGTCTAGTTAATATATAACAGATTGTTAACGTTAAAACTCTCGTTTTAACAGTTTAACGTTAACATAATGTTAATGCACATTGATTTGAATACCAATCAAATCATGACAAAAAACAATTCTTTATAATTAGAAATCATATTGGAAAAAAATATTTATAAAGAACATAAATTGTGGAAGACCAAATCCTACATAACCTTAAAAATCATTTTCGCTATATCTCAACAGCCCCCCTCCCAAAAAAAAGAGATATTATGAAAATTTTGAATAAAACCTATGGAAGACATCAAAAATATACCACAAATTATTGGAAAATTTTTAAATTCTGAAAAAAAGCCATAAAATATTTATAGTCATAAAAATCGCTAATTTAGAAAATCAGCAAATATTCACATAATTCATAAAAAATCGCCAATTTCAAAAACTCAAAAAAATAGATCATAAAATTCCTTAAACTTGTTATCATGCAATATAATCATGTTATATATTTTAAAATCTCAAAATCAGAAAATTATTTTTAGGAATTTTTTTAGAAAACGCTTAAAAACTAAAATAAAAAAACGCCAAATTAAAAAAAAAAAAAAAAAAAAAAATATAAAGAATTATTTGCTCACAAAATTGCGGATCTAAAATACACTGTATAAGATTTTGGAATTTATTAATCTGAAAATCGGTAAAACATGTTTCAAAATCACAAAATCTATTAAAAAATCGCAAAATTCTAAATAAAAGAGAAAAATTTATTATCGAAGTTGAGAAATTATAAAAAATAATGGCAGTTAAAAATTTGAAGCTTTTCTGATATTCAATAAAAAGATCTTAGAAAATTGTAAAAACACTTAAAAAGCACAAAAATCGCTAAACCCAAAAAAAACGCAAGAATCTTAAAAAAAAAGAAAAAAAAAACGTCCAAAACAACAAAAATCACAAAAATTCCGATTTTTTTTCAGAATGAACAAAATTTCTAATTTATAAAAAAATATATTTTTAATAAATTAGAAATTTTGTTTTCAATCATTTTCTTGGAATTTTATATTTAAGCGATTTTTTATGATTTTTGTTTTTTTTTTTTGATGTGTAAGAGAAATTTTGTAATTTGTAATTTTCTTTAAATCGTTTTAAATATTACAAATTATGAAAATTTAAATCGTATGTATTCACTAAAATCATCTAAAACCTAAAAACTCTCAAAAATCGCTTATATTGAGAGAAACTGTTGTATTTAATAGCAGAATTGTTAAATTAATTGAATGAAGTAAGTAAGAAGAAAATTTTCTAATTGCTTAATCACCAAAAATAGCTTAAATCGTCAAATTAGAAAAACACAGCGAGATGACAAATCAGAAAACATTAAAATAAGTAATATCACACTACTTTAATAGCGCTATTAAATATCATTGTCAAATAATCTTAAATTAAAGCTTTTTGTATTAACTGAAATATGGCGCATTTGTCACAATATTCATTTAAAATCGTGATATGAAAATTTTTCGTCAAATCGTATTTTTGCAGTTCAAGCGATTTTTTGTCAATTTAGCGTTTAATGAAGTGTTTTCTTTTCGTTTAAATGAAGAAAACACTTTTAATTTTGCTCCCACAGAAATCAACTCTGTATTAAATTGCAAAAATATTGCAAACTCGTCAAACAATTTGAGAAGAAATACTTGTATAATGTGAATGAAACTTTGCTATAAAGTAACTTTATTACGTTTTATAATTAATTATGGAATAAATTAGTAAAAATGTTATAATTTTTTTAATAAAAAAAAGTAAATTAAATCAATTTTGCAAGTTTTTCCGTAGAAATAAACTGAAAACTTTGTTAGCAAATTAATTTTGAAAAAAATATATATTTTTCCACTTCAATTAATTTTTACAAAAAATAAAACAGAAATCTACGAGTTTTATAATAATTTTTGAAAATTTTATAATAAATTATTAAAAATGTCGTAGTTATGGACTTTGGTAAAAGAGAATTAAGTCTTTTTTATCTTTTTCTTTAAAGGATCTGTTGAAATCAGTTTTTGCGGCTTCTGAAATAATTTCAGGAGAATTTTTTTAAACAGAGAAGTAGTTTATGGGCCTCCCTATTATAGGATTAAAATTCAACTAAATTGGTTGATAATTGTTGGAGCCATGGACTTTGGTAAAAGAGAATTAAGTCTTTTTTATCTTTTTTTGTAAAGGATCTGTTGAAATCAGTTTTTGCGGCTTCTGAAATAATTCCAGGAGAATTTTTTTAAACAGAGAAGTAGTTTATGGGCCTCCCTATTATAGGATTAAAATTCAACTAAATTGGTTGATAATTGTTGGAGCCATGGACTTTGGTAAAAGAAAATTAAGTCTTTTTTATCTTTTTCTGTAAAGGATCTCTTGAAATCAGTTTTTTCTAGCTTTGGAATAATTTCGCGAGAGGTTTTTTAAACAGAGAAGTAGTGTATGGGCCGCCCTATTATGGGATTGAAATTTAATCAAATTGGTTCATAATTCTAGAAGTTATGGTCTTTGGAAAAAGAGAATTAAGTCTTTTTTATATTTTTCTTTAAAAGATCTGTTGAAATTAGTTTTTTCTAGCTTTGGAATAATTTCGCGAGAGGTTTTTTAAACAGTGTATGGGCCGCCCTATTATGGGATTGAAATTTAATCAAATTGGTTCATAATTCTAGAAGTTATGGTCTTTGGAAAAAGAGAATTAAGTCTTTTTTATATTTTTCTTTAAAGGATCTGTTAAAATCAGTTTTTGCGGCTTCTAAAATAAATTCAGGATAATTTTTTTAAACTGAGAAGTAGTTTATGGGCCTCCCTATTATGGGATTTAAATTCAACCAAATTGATTCATAATTGTCGGAGTTATGGACTTTGGTAAAAGAGAATTAAGTCTTTTTTATCTTTCTTTAAAGGATCTGTTGAAATCAGTTTTTGCGGTTTCTGAAATAATTTCAGGAGATTTTTTAAAACATAAAGGTAGTTTATGGGTCTCCCTATTTTGGGATTTAAATTCAACCAAATTGATTCATAATTGTCGGAGTTATGGACTTTGGAAATGAAGAATTAAAGTTTTTATAACCTCCACCAACACAAGTGGTGTATTAAATTTGTCATTCCGTGTGTAACACTAAAAAGGAATCATCTCAGACCCCATAATGTATATATATTTTTGCATCATATAACACTCGGAGTCGATATAGCTATATCCTTCTGTCTGTCCGCCTGCCTGGTTTTGGCACTCTTACATCCACCATAGTTAACAGGTCTTAATAAAATTTGGCCTGTGTATTTGTTTTAATTCTGAGTAGTTTCGTATTTAAAATCAGCGAAATTATTTTTAAGCATATCAAAAGTTATATACCGATATCTGAGGTAATATCTCAGTTTTAGCGAAAATTTTTCGTAATTTGACGATTTTGGTTAATTAGATTTCGACAAATTAGAACAAGATTTTGGCATATAAAGTTGTATGTACTTCATGATCGTTCCAAAACTTGTCAAAATCGGTTCAGTAGAAAAAAAGTTATAGCTAAAAGTATAATTCATTTTATAACTCAATAAGTGTGTCATTTTGTATATAAGAAAAACCGTTATTTTTAATATACCTTTGTGAATGTACATGTACGAAACATAAAGTATTTACTTACATTTGGGTACTTGTATTTGTGGTGAAGGGTATTTAAGATTCGGCATAGCCGAATTAAGCATTTTTAATAGTTTTTCATTGTTTTTCTTAAAGAATCTCTGGAAATCAGTTTTTCTGACTTCAGAAATAATTTCGTTTAAAATTTTTTAAAGAAAAAAATAGACTACATGAATCCCAATTATGGGATTGAAATTCAGTGAATTTGGTTAAAAATTTTCGGAGTTATGGACTTTATAAATAAAGAATTAAAGTTTTGTTCAATTTTTTGAATGAGTTTGTTGAATTTGGGCTTCTAAAATAATTTCAGAAGAAAGTTTTTTAAACAAAAAATAAGTTAATAGGACACCCTGCAATGGGAGGGAATTTCAGCAAAATGGGTTTATAAAAATCGGAGTTATGAACTTCAGAAATAAAGAATTAAAGTATTTTTTTTTCAACTTGCCCTTAAAGAGTCTATTGTAATCAGCTTTTCCGGCTTCAGAAAAATTTCAGGAGAATGTTACTAAACAGGAAAGTAGTTTATAGGACTCCCTATTATGGAATAAAAATCCAGCAAAGTTATTTAATAAACTTCGGCATTAAGGATTTCGGAAATAAAGTTTTTTGATTTGCAATTTTTTCTTAAGGAATCTTTTGAAAGCAGTTTTTCTTGCTTCCGAAATAATTCTAGGAGAAAGTTTTTAAACAGATGAGTAGTCTATAGGACTTTCTATTATTTGGAAGAAATTCAGCGAAATTGATTTGTAAACTTCGGAGTTATGGACTTTGAAAATAAATAATTATTTTATATATAAATATTTGTTAAAAAGTTAGTCCAAATCAGTTTTTCTGGCTTCAAAAATAATTTGAGAAGAAATTTAATAAACAGGAGAGTAGTTTAGAGGTCTTCCTATTATGGAATTGAAATTCAGCGAAATTGGTTCATAATTTTCGGAGTTATAGACTTTGGAAATAAAATTAAAGTTTTTTGCAATTTTTTCTTAAAAAAAATCTGTTGAAATCAGTTTGTTTTGGCTTCCGAAATAATTTCAGAAGAATTTTTTTTTATCAGAAAAGTAGTTTATAGGACTGTCTATTATGGGATTGAAATTCAGTAAAATTGATTTAGAATTTTCGGAGTTATGAGCTGGGAAACTTACCCTTAAAATCTATTTTAAAGAACTTTTTCAAGTTTATGAATTAGTTTCTGGTATTTTTATTTAATTATTATAATTTTTATTATAATTAATTTCATTTATATTATTTATTTATTTTATTATAAATTTACAATTTTATATTTCTTTTGTTTAAATTAAACTTAAATAGGATTTTTGAATAGAGTTGTTTTTTTTTCAGTTTAAATTAATTTTAATAAATATTATTTTGAAAATATGTATTGCACATGTTTAACAATTGCTTATATTCATTAAAAAGGTTCAACAATATTTATATTATAATAAATTTTAATTAATATTTTAATCATATTTACAATAAATTTAATTACTTTATTAAAATTTATTTTAATAAGGTAATATTTTCTTTAAACCATCAAAAAAAAGAGTTATGCTTAAATATTTCATAAGAATAATTTTGTTATAAGAATTTGTTAGATTTTTGATTAGTTTTCTTTTTTTAATAAAAAATGGACGTGGTGCTTTATTTTCTTTTATTAGTTAATAATTAGGAGGCATTTGTTTAAAAAATAGTTTTTATTTTATAAAAAAAAAATAATTATAAAATATATTTTTATTACATCAAAAAAACAAATCAGTTTTAATAAATATCAAATAATTGTGCAGTTTTAATAAAACAAATATTCGAATAAAGTTTTTTTTTTTTTTTTTTTTTTGTTCCACAATAAATGGATTCATTTGAATTTTAAGGTTATGTTCTATTATTTAGTTGTCACTTATGTTTATAGGTCTCTTAAAGCTGTTTAAATGAGTAAAATGTTATCTACGTGAGTGTATGTGTGAATGTCAGAGAAAAAAGTGTTTGTAAGTGAGATTTAAACTTTTCCTTTTAAAAAAAAGCTCTATTGTTTTCTATTTCATTTTAAGCTCTGCTTTTTTCATATTTTCTTTTCCTGGATAATTTTCTTTTTTAAAATTTCCTAAGAAAATTTTCAAAATTATGGCCGGGATAAATTGTTTTCTTTAATTTTTATTAAAATGTTTGTTGGTTTATTTTTTAACTTTGGGAATTACGATTTTTATTGGACCTCTGACGTTCTTGTAAATAATCACATATTGAGGTGTATTTTTGTTGACGTGCCACCTGTAAAGGCGTTAAACCATCATGATTTGTTTGATTTGGATCAGCACCAGCTGCTATTAATTGTTTCACTACTGTCATATGGCCAAACATGGCGGCTGCATGTAAGGCAGTCTCACCATTCTAAAATAAAGAAACAAATAACCAAACATTATGATTAAAAATTAAAATTTTAAATTTTTAGTGAAAATGTGAATTTGTAGTGAAAATGTGAATTTTTAGTGAAAATTTGAATTTTTAGTGAAAATTTGAATTTTTAGTGAAAATTTGAATTTTTAGTGAAAATTTGAATTTTTAGTGAAAATGTGAATTTTTAGTGAAAATTTGAATTTTTAGTGAAAATTTGAATTTTTTGTGAAAATTTGAATTTTTTGTGAAAATTTGAATTTTTTGTGAAAATTTGAATTTTTTGTGAAAATTTGAATTTTTTGTGAAAATTTGAATTTTTAGTGAAAATTTGAATTTTTAGTGAAAATTTGAATTTTTAGTGAAAATTTGAATTTTTAGTGAAAATTTGAATTTTTAGTGAAAATTTGAATTTTTAGTGAAAATTTGAATTTTTAGTGAAAATTTTAATTTTTAGTGAAAATTTTAATTTTTAGTGAAAATTTGAATTTTTAGTGAAAATTTGAATTTTTAGTGAAAATTTGAATTTTTAGTGAAAATTTGAATTTTTAGTGAAGATTTGAATTTTTAGTAAAAATTATGAATTTTTAGTGAAAATGTGAATTTTTAGTGAAAATGTGAATTTTTAGTAAAAATGTCAATTTTTAGTGAAAATGAGAATTTTTAGTGAAAATGTCAATTTTTAGTGAAAATGAGAATTTTTAGTGAAAATGTGAATTTTTAGTGAAAATGTGAATTTTTAATGAAAATTTGAATTTTTAGTGAAAATGTGAATTTTTTGGTGAAAATGTGAATTTTTAGTGGAAATATGAATTTTTCGTGAAAATGTGAATTTTAGTGAAAATTTGAATTTTTAGTGAAAATTTGAATTTTTAGTGAAAATTTGAATTTTTAGTGAAAATTTGAATTTTTAGTGAAAATTTGAATTTTTAGTGAAAATTTGAATTTTTTGTGAAAATTTGAATTTTTTGTGAAAATTTGAATTTTTTGTGAAAATTTGAATTTTTTGTGAAAATTTGAATTTTTTGTGAAAATTTGAATTTTTAGTGAAAATTTGAATTTTTAGTGAAAATTTGAATTTTTAGTGAAAATTTGAATTTTTAGTGAAAATTTGAATTTTTAGTGAAAATTTGAATTTTTAGTGAAAATTTGAATTTTTAGTGAAAATTTGAATTTTTAGTGAAAATTTGAATTTTTAGTGAAAATTTGAATTTTTAGTGAAAATTTGAATTTTTAGTGAAATTTGAATTTTTAGTGAAAATTTGAATTTTTAGTGAAAATTTGAATTTTTAGTAAAAATTATGAATTTTTAGTGAAAATGTGAATTTTTAGTGAAAATGTGAATTTTTAGTGAAAATGTGAATTTTTAGTGAAAATGTGAATTTTTAGTAAAAATGTCAATTTTTAGTGAAAATGAGAATTTTTAGTGAAAATGTGAATTTTTAGTGAAAATGTGAATTTTTAATGAAAATTTGAATTTTTAGTGAAAATGTGAATTTTTTAGTGAAAATGTGAATTTTTAGTGGAAATATGAATTTTTCGTGAAAATGTGAATTTTTAGTGAAAATGTGAATTTTTAGTGAAAATGTGAATTTTTAGTGAAAATGAGAATTTTTAGTAAAAATGTGAATTTTTCGTGAAAATGTGAATTTTTCGTGAAAATGTGAATTTTTCGTGAAAATGTGAATTTTTCGTGAAAATGTGAATTTTTCGTGAAAATGTGAATTTTTCGTGAAAATGTGAATTTTTCGTGAAAATGTCAATTTTTAGTGAAAATGTCAATTTTTAGTGAAAATGTCAATTTTTAGTGAAAATGTCAATTTTTAGTGAAAATATGAATTTTTAGTGAAAATATGAATTTTTAGTGAAAATATGAATTTTTAATGAAAATGTGAATTTTTTAGTGAAAATGTGAATTTTTTAGTGAAAATGTGAATTTTTTAGTGAAAATGTGAATTTTCTAGTGAAAAATTCTTGGAAAAAACAGCCTTTTAAAGATCACTGAAAGCTTTAATTTAAAGTTCTCTTAAGTTCACTTACCGGCAACAATGTTAAATTAGGACGGTGCTTTAACAATTCTGTCACCACGGCCGCATGACCTTTATGGGCCGCCTTAAATAGAGGAGTAGCACCATCACATCTAACAGCATCCACATTAGCACCATTTTGTAATAGAACCTTACATATGTGATCATGACCCATTTGGGCCGCAATCCATAATGGAGTGGCACCATCTATACGTTTAGTATCAGGATAAGCGCCAGCAGTTAAAAGTAAAGATAAAACCGTACGATGACCATTTTGAGCAGATATAAAAACAGGAGTGGCACGATCCTTTTAAAGACATAGAACCGTTAAAAAAGGTTATATTATAGATCTGATTCGATATTTTGCAACTCACCTTCATGCAAGCATTAACATTCGCACCACAATCCAATAATTCCTTAACTAATTTAACATGACCACCCTGGGCCGCCACAAATAGAGGAGTACCGCCATCCTTTTCAGAATAGAAAAAAATCATATGAAAAACTGATTCAAAATTCCCTTTTTTATTCCCAACTTACCACTGAAGGTGTGTCCACACTAGCACCTGCTTTGATTAAAATTTTCACCACATCGAGATATCCGCCTTGAGCGGCAAAAAACAAAGGTGTTGTACCTGTGGCTCTTCTTATATTTGGATCTGCTCCCTGTTCTAGTAATTCCAAAACACATGAGGTATGACCACTTGCTGCTGATAATATCAACGGTGTGGTACCATCCTAAAATCAATCAATCAATCAATCAATTATTAAATACATTAATTTAGTGAAAATTCAATATGACTTCAATTAAAACCTCAACTTTCTTTAATTTGTGTTACTATTTTCTGAATTAATCTTAAATTGTATTTCTTAATCGTTGTGTAATTGATGCAATAAATTTCGAAAACCCCAAAATGAAATTCGATTCCAGCACATCAAACGTAAACGTCAAATCGTAAAAAATGCAATAATCAAAATAATTATGAACAAAATAAAAAAAAGAGGTAAAACCTCAGCCAAAATAAAAAAACGTGGCATCAACAAATTCATTTATCTGCCAAATATTTGTGAAATGAAGAAAACCGCAAAAACACAAATGTGTGATGGAATTGATTTGGAATTTGAGGGAACTACAATAAAGGAATTAATATTGTCAAGTTTCAATAGATATTGGGGACATTACTCAGGAACTTTAGTTCTAGTTCCGATCTTGTTAAGTTCTAGTTCAGTTCTATATCAGTTCAAGTTCTGTTCTAGTTCAGATCTCATTTAGTTCTAATTTCGTTCTAGTTCAGTTCCGTTCTAGTTTAGTTGTGGTTCTATTTCAGTTATAGTTCAGATTCTACTTAAGATTCTAGTTAAGATTCTTGTTTAGATTCTAGTTCTGATTCTAGTTCAAGTTCTTGTTCAGATTCGAATTTAGATTCTAGTTAATTTTTGAGTTCAGATTATAGTTCAGACTCTAGTTTAGTTCTAGATCTTGTTCAGATTCTAGTTCAGTTCTTGTTCAGATTCTAGTTCAGATTTTAGTTCAGATTCTTGTTCAGATTCTGGTTCAGAATCTGGTTCAGATTCTAGTTCAGTTCTAGTTGAGTTCTAGATCTTGTTCAGATTCTAGTTCAGTTCTTGTTCAGATTCTAGTTCAGATTTTAGTTCAGATTCTTGTTTAGATTCTGGTTCAGAATCTGGTTCAGATTCTAGTTCAGTTCTAGTTGAGTTCCAGTTCAGTTCTAGATCTTGTTCAGATTCTAGTTCAGATACTAGTTCGTATTCGATTTCAGACTCTAGTTCAGGTTCTTGTTCAAATTCTACTTTCGATTCTTGTTCAGGTTCTTCTTCAGATTCTAGTTCATATTGAAATTTAAATTCTAGTTAATATTCGAGTACAGATTCTAGTTCATACTCTAGTTCAGTTCTAGATCTTGTTCAGATTTTAGTTCAGATTCTTGTTCAGATTCCAGTTCCGATTCTAGTTCAGGTTCTTGTTCATATTCTAGTTCAGTTCTATTTGAGTTCCAGTTCAGTTCCAGTTCAATTCTAGTTCAGATTCTAGTTCAGTTCTTGTTGAGTTTTATTTCAAATTTTCGTTCTGACTCTAATTCAGATTCTTGTTTAGATTCCAATTATGATTCTAATTCAGATTTCAGCTCAGATCATAGCCTAGATTCACACTTTTTATTCAGATAATTAGCTAGTGATTGGTTCAGATTTTAGATCAAATACTAATTTAGATACAAGTTCAGATTCTATATCAAGTTCTAATTCAGATTCTGATTCTATTTCAGATTTTAGGTTTGGTTTTTGGTTGAGATTTTAGCTAAACTTCACAATTTTAATCAGCTTCAGGTTCAAATATCGGATTAAATTTAGTTCATTTACAATATTTTTAACAACTTTTTTGCGTTATCGTGATTTATGTTTTCAAACGGTCTGATTAATTCAATTTACAATTTTCTCACTTTCAATATATATTTTTTGATTAGATTATTCCTTTATTTTTTTACCCTACACAAACATAGATGGTTGGGGTATAATGCGTTTGTGCTTAAGTCCGTAACGCATAGAAAAAATATTGCTGCCACCGTTCGATTTAGAATCACTTCTGAGTCGATTTAACGTTGTCCGTCTGGCTGTGAACAAAATACAGCTCACAAATTTTGAGATATCTTGATAATATCTTGGCACGTGTTATTATTTTGGCCCAAGAACGAAACCTACCGAAATTGGTGATGATGAGTATATTAATTCATTTAGCCCACATACCATTATACCTCCCGGAATGAGTTTTAAGGTCATAAAAGTCCTGAATATAAAATTTGGCACAAGTAATTTGAATAATGTTCGTAAATGATGTGTCAAATTATACGAGGATCGGTCCATTATTTCTCGTAAGTCCCATGCAACCTCCCTTTAAAATATATCACATTGAAAGGCTTAAATCTCATATGTATGTTGGTATATATGAGAACAGGTTAAAAGAAGATAAGCAATAATCGATGTAGGAAATTTTACGAGGATCGGTCTATAATTTCCTCCTGCTCCCCTATTATACCCCCACCCAAAGAAGTCCTTTCTAATTGCACAAATCCGGCATATGTATATATCATTTTACCATAATATACTGCACTCTTAGGCACAAATTAGGAAATATATTTATACGAGGATCGATCATTAACTTTTGAGAGCTTCCATTATTAATCAACCATATGCTGTAGGGTATAAAATGAACGAACTTTGATCGACTTTAGCTTTTTCTTATTTCTTATTAATTTATTCTTTTTCTTTTTTAGCAAAATTTCTTTAAAACAGATTATGAACAAATTAAAACAGTGTTTAATTTAATTAAATTAATTTATTAAAACGGTCACGCATGCTCTCGTTTTTTATTATTGTTTTTTATCGTTTTTGATTTTTAGCATTATTTGCTCTAAAGCTTTTTCTAATGCTAATTTTTAATCGTGTTCATGCTTTCAGCATTTAAACGTTTTTAATTCATTCATTTTCAATTGACCATTCACTCATTCATTCATTCACATGTTCAGTTCGTCAGTCAGTCAGTCAAATCACTCATTCAAGGTGTTGTTGTTAATATTTCTTTTTTCTTTATTTTGTTTCTAAATAAATTGTTTAAGTGAAATTATTTTCTTCTTCTCTTTTTTTTTTTTTTGTGCAATTTCTAGCTGTTGAACGTCTGACAGCTGTTTTTGGGTTTCCTTAAGTTTCATTTAAGTCTTTGGCGATTTATTTGCACTATTTGAGCATTGAGCCGCAATTTTGTAAACAAATAAATGTTTTGTTTGCATTTTAGTTTTTTTTTTTTAAATTTTGGTTGAATTCAAAAAAGAAGTGAAATAATTTTAAAGAAATTTTATTACAAAAAAAGTGTTATTTAAGGAAAAAAGTGAAAAAAACGTATTTATTTTGCAATAATTTAAACAATTATATTAATAAACAAGTCAGGGAATTTTTAAGTGAATTTAAGTAGCAAAAAAATGTAACCAACAGCGTGATTCAATACAAAATTTCGCGTTAATATGAAAAAAACACTTAGAGAAAAATGGAGCTAAATTCATAATTATTATTGATTTATTAGTTCAGATTCTAATTCAGTTTAAGATCAGTTCTACTTCAGTTCTAGTTCAGTTCCAGTTCAGTTTCCAGTTCAGTTCTAGTTCAGTTCTAGTTCAGTTCTAGTTCTGTTCTAATTCAGTTCTAATTCAATTCTAGTTCAGTTCTAGTTCAGTTCTAGTTCTAGTTTAGTTCTAATTCAGTTCTAATTCAATTCTAGTTCAGTTCTAGTTCAGTTCTAGTTCTAGTTCAGTTCTAATTCAGTTCTAGTTCAGTTCTAATTCAGTTCTAGTTCAATTCTAGTTCAGTTCTAATTCAGTTCTAGTTCAGTTCTAATTCAGTTCCAGTTCAGTTCTTGTTCAGTTCTAGTTCAGTTCTAATTCAGTTCTTGTTCAGTTCTAGTTCAGTTCTAGTTCAGTTCTAGTTCAGTTCCAGTTCAGTTCTAGTTCAGTTCTTGTTCAGTTCTAGTTCAGTTCTAATTCAGTTCTACTTCAGTTCTAGTTCAGTTCTAGTTGTGTTCTAATTGAGTTCAAGTTTAGTTCTAGTTGAGTTCTAATTGAGTTCTAGATCAGTTCTAGTCCAGTTCTAGTTCAGTTCTTGTTCAGTTTTAGTTCAGTTCTTGTTCAGTTCTAGTTCAGTTCTAATTCAGTTTTAGTTCAGTTCTAGTTCAGTTCTAGTTGAGTTCTAATTGAGTTCAAGTTTAGTTCTAGTTCAGTTCAAGTTCAGTTCTAATTCAGTTCTAAATCAGTTTTAGTTCAGATTCTGATTCACATTCTGGTTTAGATTCCTCTTTAGATTTGACATTAGATTCTAGTTTAGATTCTGGTTCATATTCCACTTCATATTAAAGTTCGGATTCTCATTCGGATTCCAGATCAGATTTAAGTTTAGATTTCATTATAGATTCCAGCACAGATTAAGACTCTTAGTCAGAGTTAAGAGTTAAGATTTCAGAGTTAAGATTCTAGTTTAGATCAGATTCTATATCAAATTCTAGTTCGGCTTCCAGTTCAGATGGAAGTCCAAGTTTTAGTTCAGTTCTAGATTATGTTGTAATTCAATTCAAATTTTAATTAATTAAAGTTACATTCTACTTCAAATTCCAGCTCAAATTCTTACTCTAATTTTATTCGCTTTCTAATTTAAATTCCAGATTCAATTCTTGTTTAAGTATTAGTTCAGTTCAAATTGCAGTCCAAGTTCTATTTCAGATTCTAATACTGATTCTGATTCTGTACTGTAATTTTTATTTAAGTTCTGGTTCAGTTCTTATTTAGTTCTAGTTCAAGTCTGAATCAGTTTTAGTTCATTTCAAGCTTCATTCTTTTTGAGATACTGATTCAGATTTTAATTAAGCTTCTAATTCAGATTCAGGTTCAACTTCTTGTTCAGATTACGGTCAGGATTCCAGTTTACATTGTTTTTTTTATTTCAGTTCAATATTTTCTATTTATTGATTCGATTTTCTATTTTAAATTTCTCAAAATCTTTAACTTCTTTTACATTCGAATTTTCATTTGAAAATTACATTTTTATTTCCCACCAATATCGATTATTGCATAATACATTGGCACCTTTAATAAAGTCATTAATTAGCTAAATTGCACTTACCTCATCTTTGCAATCGACATGAACTTTTCCGCTATCCAAAACGCGTCTCAATGTTATATCGTCACCCCTCAAAGCAGCCAAATGTAATAAAAACATCTGAAGGAGTCTCTTTCTGCAAAAGATAAACAAACGAGAAAAAAAATTAGTCAATAATTTATTTACTTTTTTTTGTTTGTTTTAAATTGAACACTTTCATTTGTTTAAACTAACAACTTTATTACAACAACAAAAACATATTGAGTTTTATATTAAACAAAAATAAACGAAATGAACAATTGTATATTGAACAGCAGCATAACAGCATGTTGCATGCAACAAACCAACACAAATTGCAACATAAATATTGAAAATATTAAATGTCAAAAGAAAAAAACAACAACAACAAAAACAAACTTCAAAAATTCATACATAAAATTAGCGCGGAAATATTAAGTGTTGTTGTTGTTGTTGTTGCTATTTTATATGGCAAATTAGTATGAGAACTTTATTGCTGTTATTGTTGTTGTCATTATAACTATGGAAACAGTTACATTAATAATAAAACAACAACAACAACAACAAAAATATATCTACATTCGTTAAGCTTGGGAATCTTGAAAAAGTGCACCTGATGCCACCAACAACAAACACTCTGACTGCGATCAGAAGCTTGCAAAATTAAAATACAACAAATAATCAACCCACACAGTTGTTGTCGTTGTTGTATTGCAATAAGTTGGTTTCGCTTGCTGCACTTTTTTTCCCAGTCCAAATGAAAGAAAACGTTTTAAAAGATGGCAGATTTACTCCGTCTTTTGCCAAGTAATTTTAAACATAAATTTAAAACTTCCTTTTTTAATTTTGGATAAGGAAACTGAAAGAGTAAAAGTCCAGCAGATATTATTATGCAACGAAAAGAAAACGCCCTGCAAAAGTTTTATACAAATTTGAAGTAGAATCTAAACTAGAATCGGACTGAAATCTGAATAAAAATCTACCAAAAAAAATCGGAACTACAATTTAAACTACAATCTGACTTGGAATCTAAATTGGAATCTTAACTATATTCAGAGCTGAAATCTGAATATAGTTAAGTTAGTTAAACTATATATTCAGAATCATAATCTGAACTTAAATCTAAGCTTTAATCTAAAATAGAACTGAATAATAAATGAAACTAAATAATGATTGAACTAAAACTGGAATCTGAAATATCTCAACCAGAATCTATGCCAGAACTATAGTTCATACTAAAATCTATAATAGAATTTGAACCAGAATCGGAACTATATTCTTAACTAAAATCTGGAAAAGAAATTATAGTCAGAACTATAATCTGTACTTAAAACTGAACTAAAATCTAAAATAGAATGTGAATATGAAATCGAATCTGAACTAAAATCAGACCACAATTGGAACTGGAATCTAAACTAAATTTGAAACAATAACAAACTTCGAATCTGAACTTGAATCCACATTGGAATCTGATCCAGGATTTTAATTAAATCTTAACTAAAAACTAAAATTAGAACTGAAATCCGGTCTAAAATAGAATCTAAACTTGAATATCAACTATGATTTGAACGAGAATTTTATTCAGAACCTGAGCTGAAATCTGTACTAGAACTGTACTAGAACTGAAATAGAAATGAAATAGAACTGAACTAGAACTGAAATCGAACTGAACTAGAACTGAATTAGAACTGAACTAGAACTGAAATAGAAATGAAATAGAACTGAACTATAACTGAAATCGAACTGAACTAGAACTGAATTAGAACTGAAATAGAACTGAAATAGAACTGAAATAGAACTGAAATAGAACTGAAACAGAACTGAAGTAGAACTGAACTAGAACTGAAACAGAACTGAAATAGAACTGAAATAGAACTGAAACAGAACTGAAGTAGAACTGAACTAGAACTGAACTAGAACTGAACTAGAACTGAAATAGAACTGAAATAGAACTGAAACAGAACTGAAGTAGAACTGAACTAGAACTGAAATAGAACTGAACTAGAACTGAAATCGAACCGAACTAGAACTGAATTAAGACTGAAATAGAACTGAAATAGAACTGAAATAGAACTGAAACCGAATGGAGTAGAACTGAACTAGAACTGAACTAGAACTGAAGTAGAACCTGAACTAGAACTTGAAACCAGACTGAGTAGAACTAGGAACTAGAACTGAAGCTAGAACTGAATAGAAATGAAATAGAACTGAACTAGAACTGAAACAGGAACTGAAGTAGAACGAACTAAACTGAAATAGAAAACTGAAATAGAACTGAATTAGAACTGAAATAGAACTGAAATAGAACTGAAACAGAACTGAAGTAGAACTGAA
>PYHX02000158.1:91522021-91646919 GCA_004302925.2 Cochliomyia hominivorax | reverse complement strand
TTCAGTTTTATTTCCAATTCGAGTTCAGTTTTTATTAATTCCTAGTTCGGTTCTAATTCAGTTCTAATTCAGTTATAGTTCGGTTCTAGTTCATTCTAATTCAGTTCTGGTTCGGTTCTTGTTCTGTTCTAATTCCGTTCTAATTCAGTTTTATTTCAATTCTAGTTCAGTTCTAATTCAGTTCTAGTCGGTTCCAGTTCAGTTCTAATTCAGTTCTAGTTCGGTTCTAGTTCTGTTCTAATTCCGTTCTAATTCAGTTTTACTTCAATTCTAGTTCAGTTTTAATTAAGTTCTAGTTCGGTTCTAATTCAGTTCTAATTCAGTTGTAATTCAGTTATAGTTCGGTTCTAGTTCAGTTCTAATTCAATTTTACTTCAATTCTAGTTTTGATTCTTTTCTTAGTTCAGTTCTAGTTAAACTTTAGTTCACTTCCATTTCAGTTCTAGTTCATTTTTAGTACAGATCTAGTTTAGTTCTAATTCAGTTTTAAATCTGTTCTAGTTCAGTTCTAGTTTCGTTCTAATTCAGTTCTAGTTCGGTTCTAGTTCAGTTCTAATTCAGTTCTAGTTCAATTCTAGTTCAGTTCTAGTTCAGTTCTAATTCAGTTTTATTTCAGTTCTAGTTCAGTTCTAGTTCAGTTCTAGTTCAGTTTTAATTTAGTTTTATTTCAGTTCTAGTTCAGTTCTAATTCAATTCTAGTTTGGTTCTAGTTCAGTTCTAGTTCAGTTTTACTTCAGTTCTAGTTCCGTTCTAATTCAGTTCTAGTTTAGTTCTAATTCAGTTCTAGTTCAGTTCTAGTTCCGTTCAAATTCAGTTCTAGTTCCGTTCTAATTCAGTTTTACTTCAGTTCTAGTTCCGTTCTAATTCAGTTTTACTTCAGCTCTAGTTCCGTTCTAATTCACTTCTAGTTCAGTTTCAGTTCAGTTCTAATTCAGTTCTAATTCAGTTCTAGTTCAGTTCTAGTTCCGTTCTAAATCCGTTCAAATTCAGTTCTAGTTCCGTTCTAATTCAGTTTTACTTCAGTTCTAGTTCCGTTCTAATTCAGTTTTACTTCAGCTCTAGTTCCGTTCTAATTCACTTCTAGTTCAGTTCCGTTCTAATTCAGTTTTATTTCAGTTCTAGTTCTGTTCAAGTTCAGCTTTACTTCAGTTTTAGTTCTGTTCTAGTTCATTTCAAGTTCAGTTCTAGTTCTGTTCTAGTGCAGTTTTAGTTAAGTTCGACTGCAGTTCGTGATCATTTCTGGTTCTTGTTCTATTTCAGTTCTAGTTCAGCTCTATTTCAGTTCTAGTTCTGTTATAGTTCTGTTCTAGTTAAATTTTAGTTCAGTTCTAGTTCATTTCAAGTTTAGTTCTAGTTCTGTTCTAGTTCAGTTCTAGTTTAGTTGACTGCAGTTCGTGGTCTTTGTGGTTCTTTTGCTATTTTAGTTCAGTTCTAGTTCTGCTCCATTTCTGTTCTAGTTCAGTTTTAGTTCAGTTCTAGTTCACTTCTAGTTCAGTTCTAGTTCTATTTCAGTTCCACTTCAGTTCTATTTCAGTTCTAATTCAGTTCTAGATTAGTTCTAGTTCTGTTTAAGTTCAATTCGACTGCAGTTTTTGATCAGTTCTGGTTCAAGTCTCTTCATATCTTTTATCTTCTTTAAATTCCACCCCCCCTCCCACATTCAATGAAAATCTCAATATCAATTTAACTTAAAATTATTTGTGTATAAAAAGATTTAAAAACATTATGCTTTTTCTCTGCTTAAATCAATATTTAAAATATTTTTCTTTATCGTTTTTATTCGTTGCCATCCGTTTTCCTGTATCCGCTTTATGCGTTTGATGTATGTGAATGTATTTTTAAATAAAATATAAAAAAATATCACGGAGGTGTAACAAAGACTTTTGATTTCGTTTATCTCCCCCCCAAAAAATAAAAATCTCAGCCTTAAACTTACACACATACATGTATATATAAACACACATACAAAATAACACATAAATATTTATTATTAAACACTTTTAAAATTTATTTATTTATTTATATAAATATTGTGTAAATTTTTTTAGTCAACCATTACAAACATACACACATATATAGTCTGTTTATGTGTGTAGTTATTGTAAAATAAAATCTCTTTAGAGAGTAAAATAAGTTTTCAACATTTTTCATTGCATATTTATAGGGTGACAGGAAATATAAAAAAAGAGAAATACAGGAAATATAAACATAAAAATTTAAAGGTAAAAAAAAGAAGAAATTTTAAATCACAAAATAATAACGAAAACAAAGATTTATAAAGTTTTTTTGGTAGTAAGTGGTGGCGACTGGTAGGGATGAAGGGGGAGAAGCAGAAATTGAATGCTGAATAGTTTGAATTTATTAAATGAAAACTCAATAACGAAAAGGAAACAAAAGTTGTTTTGTATGAAACTGTAATTTCATGTATTTTTTTTTGTTTTGTACAGAAAAGATAAAAATTCTTAAAAATCCATTTATAAGGATTTTTTTCTTCTCATCAGGATTTTCGATTGTCTATAGTTTGTGGCATAAAAATATGAAACTGTGTTTTTGTCATTTGAGTTGAAAGCAAAAAATTAATAATTCTATATTCGGCTTTGTAGAATCTTTAATACTCTTCACCACAAATGCTTGAAAAGTAAATACGTTCTGTTTCATACATACACACTCACACTTACACTCACAACTGTTTTTCTTCAATATAACACAGGATTATTTAATGAGTCATAAAATTTGTTATATTTTGCTCTATAACTTTTTTTTACTGAACCGATTTTTAGAGTATTTGGAATGGTAATGAAGTACATACATCTCATTATTATGGACAAATTTCATTATTATTTGTCGTTTTATAATTGACAATTTTACGAATGTTTTTGCTTGAACTTTAAGGTTGCCACAGATATCGGTTTATATCTCTTAAAATACTTAACCGATTTTGCAGGACTATGACAAATACTTAGACTTTCATTGAGCTCTGCCAATTATTGGAGATTTGGGCGTGCCAATGACAGATAGATAGACAGACAGACAGATAGATAGATAGACAGACGGACAGACAGACGGACAGACAGAAGGATAGATAGATGGAGAGACAGACAGATGGGCTGACGGACTAAAGGACAGACAAACTGAAAAACATAGCTAAATCGACTCAGGTTTCAATTTGATGCAAGATTTTTTTTATACATTATGGGAACTGTGATGATTCTTTCTTAGCGTTACACACGGAATGAAAAAGTTCATATACCCACTTCACCACTTGTGATGGTGGAGGGTATATAAAGAAGGAAAAGGTCATTAAAGTATCGAAAGACGTTTTCATCCAATTAACATTAGAAAATATGATTTTAAGTTTCAGAATTCGTTTTCTTTTAAAGTTTCATTTCCTTCTCATGTGGTGAAAAGGAAACGATTAAATTAATGGGATAATTTTGTTGAAAGTGTGTGTGTATGTATGTACATTTTTATTGATGAAAGTATGTAAATTTCTATCAATAATTCTGAAATTGTTATCTTGTATTTTAGTTCATTTAAATTTGAAATTTCAAATCATCATCAACAAGACAAATATTTCAAATGATTTAATTGAAAAATCAATGTAATAATTAATTACATTCGAATACGTTAGAAAATTTTACAAAAACAAAAACAATTATTATTATTATTTTTCTTTTTTTTTTTGTGAAAGACAACAACAAACAATGAAATGAAATAAACCAACAAAAATTCTCGTTCAGATTCAATTTTACCACCAGAGATTCGCTTTTGTTCAGTTAGTGAACATTTTAAAGGGAATTTTAGTGAAAATCTTTTCTTCCAGTTTCCAGTTTAAATTCTGTTTAGGATTCACCGAAAATTGAAATTTTCACTAAAAATTGAAATTTTCACTAAAAATTGAAATTTTCACCGGAAATTGAAATTTTCACTAAAAATTTAAATTTTCACCGGAAATTGAAATTTTCACTAAAAATTGAAATTTTCACTAAAAATTGAAATCTTCACTAAAAATTGAAATTTTCACTAAAAATTGAAATTTTCACTAGAAATTGAAATTTTCACTAAAATTTTAAATTTTCACTAAAAATTGAAATTTTCACTGAAAATTGAAATTTTCACTAAAACTTGAAATTTTCACTAAAAATTGAAATTTTCACTAAAAATTGAAATTTTCACTAGAAATTGAAATTTTTACTAAAAATTGAAATTTTCACTAGAAATTGAAATTTTCACTTAAAATTTAAATTTTCACTTAAAATTTAAATTTTCACTAAAAATTTAAATTTCCACTAAAAATTTAAATTTTCACTAAAAATTGAAATTTTCAATAAAAATTTAAATTTTCACTAAAAATTGAAATTTTCAATAAAAATTTAAATTTTCACTAGAAATTGAAATTTTAACTGAAAATTCACATTTTTTAAATCCAACTTTTGGTTAAAAAACAAAATTGATCGTGATAAATCTAGTTTTCTCATTAAGTTCTAATTCAGTTATTAATTTGTTTATAATCAGTTGAAGCTTTATGTTATGTTATGTTCGCTGGGTTAGGCTAGCAAAACTACCTTTTAGTTTCCTAAACAAATATTTCTATAAAAGTTTTTGTTTTCTCATTTTTCTTCTTTTTTTCCGTTTATTTTATTATTTTTTATTTTAGTTTATTTATAAACAAAAAATAAATAAAAACAAATAAATTTATAAACATCATCGATTGCAAAAAAAAAAAAGAAACTAAAAAAACTATAAACAATTTTAGTAATAAAAACAAAAAACTATAAATTCGATATAAAAGAAAATAAAATTGAATGAATGAAAGAAATAGTAGAAAAAACGACGACGTCGACGATGATAGACAAATGTAAATTCTGTAAAAAAACAGATGACTTTTCTATCAGTTTAATAGAAAAGTGGAAAAATAAATTTTACTTCTTCTCTATTCTCCCATTTAATGTTGATGTTGGTCATCATTACATTTTGTATTCAAAATTCTTTATTTTTAAAAATAAAACATTTAAAATGCCCAAATGAAAATTTACAATAAATGATTGAATGGATGTATCTATAAACAGAGACACACACACATACACAAGCAACTTGATAGATACAAACAATCTAGCGGATACAAAAATTTCCCTCCCCTTCTCTCACTCTTTGTTGTTTGAAGGCTGAACTTGACATTAACAAGGTGAACAAAATAACTGACAGACCTCAGGAGGGCAGACTAATTTTCATCATTCAAATAAACTTTTAAAATCGAAATAATAAAACAAAAAGAAAACCCAACTGAAAATCACAATGAACACAAGTGTTTGTTTAAAAAAAAAATATTAACAATCCGAAAAAAATTAAAGATAAACAATAAAAGAAATTCAGTTTTTATTTAAATTAAAATCAAAAAAAAATATTCAATCATTTCTCGACGGGTGGTCACAAATTCTCAAAAGAATTAAATAAATAAGAAAGAAATTCATTTAACTGGAATTTATTTCAGCTTTTTGCTAAAAACCAAAATTTTTAAACAAAAATAATTTTATGGGAATTTAATTGGCAAGAAATTGAACAAATAATTTGAAAATCATTGAGGTTTAATTAATGAAAACGTCAGTGAACATAATTTAAGATAAATTTCTATTTAAGAAAAAGTTTAATTTTTAATAAATAAAATTGAATTTTTAGATAAAATTTTAATATTTAGTGAAAATGAGAATTTATAGAAAAAATGTGAATTTTTAACGAAAATGTGAATTTTTAGCGAAAATGTGAATTTTTAACGAAAATGTGAATTTGTAGCGAAAATGATAATTTTTAGGAAAATGTGAATTTTTAGTGAAAATGTGTATTTTTAGTGAAAATGTGAATTTTTAGTGAAAATGTGAATTTTTAGTGAAAATGTGAATTTTTAGTGAAAATGTGAATTTTTAGTGAAAATGTGAATTTTTAGTGAAAATGTGAATTTTTAGTGAAAATGTGAATTTTTAGTGAAAATGTGAATTTTTAGTGAAAATGTGAATTTTTAGTGAAAATGTGAATTTTTAGTGAAAATGTGAATTTTTAGTGAAAATGTGAATTTTTAGTGAAAATGTGAATTTTTAGTGAAAATGTGAATTTTTAGTGAAAATGTGAATTTTTAGTGAAAATGCGAATTTTTAGTGAAAATTTGAATTTTTAGTGAAAATATGTGAATTTTTAGTGAAAATTTGAATTTTTAGTGAAAATATGTGAATTTTTAGTGAAAATTTGAATTTTTAGTGAAAATATGTGAATTTTTAGTGAAAATTTGAATTTTTAGTGGAAATGTGAATTTTTAGTGAAAATTTGAATTTTTAGTGAAAATTTGAATTTTTAGTGAAAATTTGAATTTTTAGTGAAAATTTGAATTTTTTGAATTTTTAGTGAATTTTTTGAATTTTTAGTGAAAATTTGAATTTTTAGTGACAATTTGAATTTTTAGTGAAAATTTTGGTTTTTAGTGAAAATTTTGGTTTTTAGTGAAAATTTTGGTTTTTAGTGAAAATTTTGGTTTTTAGTGAAAATGTGAATTTTTAGTGAAAATTTGAATTTTTAGTGAAAATTTGAATTTTTAGTGAAAATTTAAATTTTTAGTGAAAATTTGAATTTTTAGTGAAAATTTAAATTTTTAGTGAAAATTTGAATTTTTAGTGAAAATTTAAATTTTTAGTGAAAATTTGAATTTTTAGTGAAAATTTAAATTTTTAGTGAAAATTTGAATTTTTAGTGAAAATTTAAATTTTTAGTGAAAATTTGAATTTTTAGTGAAAATTTGAATTTTTTGGGAAAAATGTGAATTTTTAGTGAAAATTTAAATTTTTAGTTAAAATTTAAATTTTTAGTAAAAATTTGAAGTTTTAGTGAAAATTTGAATTTTTAGTGAAAATTTGAATTTTTTGGGAAAAATGTGAATTTTTAGTGAAAATTTTGGTTTTTAGTGAAAATGTAAATTTTTAGTGAAAATTTGAATTTTTAGTGAAAATTTGAATTTTTAGTGAAAATTTTAATTTTTAGTGAAAATTTTAATTTTTAGTGAAAATTTTAATTTTTAGTGTAAATTTGAATTTTCAGTGAAAATTTGAATTTTTAGTGAAAATTTGAATTTTTAGTGAAAATTTGAATTTTTAGTGAAAATTTGAATTTTTAGTGAAAATTTGAATTTTTAGTGAAAATTTGAATTTTTAGTGAAAATTTGAATTTTTAGTGAAAATTTGAATTTTTAGTGAAAATTTGAATTTTTTGTGAAAATTTGAATTTTCAGTGAAAATTTGAAAATGTGAATTTTCAGTGAAAATTTGAATTTTTAGTGAAAATTTGAATTTTTAGTGAAAATTTGAATTTTTAGTGAAAATTTGAATTTTTAGTGAAAATTTGAATTTTTAGTGAAAATTTGAATTTTTAGTGAAAATGTGAATTTTCTTTAAGACTTTAAGTCAAAAACGAGGAACGACTTTTATCCATTACAATCTGTTCCAGAATATGAACTGGAATCTGATCTACCATTTTATCTCAATATAAAACTTTTTTATTCCGATTTTTTCTGGAATATTTTTGTTAATGTTCAATTCCTCTTCTGGGAAATTTGCCTTTAATGTTTTTCTTGACTTTTCCAAAATTTTCTCCAGTGACGAATTTTCCTCCAAAAATAATTTCAAAATTTATGCAAATTTCATCACATTTTAGTTAACAACATTTCCTTATTTTAGCTACAAATTCATTTATGACTTTAATAAATTCCAAAATAACTCAATTTAAATTTTTATCCATTGAAAACATCACAGCGATATTTTTTTCTGGCGTTAATTGTAGACGAAGAAAAAAAGCCCATTCATTGACTTCTAAGAGTAAAATGAATTGAAATTGTTGTGTTTTGTAGTTTAACTGGCGTCAGACTCAGATTTGTAACAGCCCAGTACTTTAATGTTGTTTTTTTTTTTTTGACATTATAGTCATTTATAAAATTTTTTGCTTTTTGTCTACAAGTTGATTTTATTTGTCGTAATATTTTGGTTTGAACCAAATTTCATTAACATTTTGTGAAAGTAACAACAACAACAACAAAACAAAGTGCTTGAAAATATTAGAAAATTATACTTGATTTTAATAGAAAAAGACTATTTTTAGTCACTTGAATTAAGATGAGAGGAGAAGAAGTAGGTAAAAGGGAGAATCACAGATTTAGGGCATTTTTGCTTTATGAAAGTGTAATTGAATTTAATCTATATATATGAAATGTATGTATGTAACGTCTGGACTCCAAAATAGCTGGGTCAATTTGGTGAAAGTGTTACAGAATGATTCCACTCTAACGCAATGGACCAGGGCGGGGCAGGTACAAAGGGATACAAAGCAAATATGGATTATCAAATATCTAAAGTACTATATCAGCGGGAGTTCTCAAATTTGGTACCAACTACTTTCTCAAGGAACTGATTAACTAGACAAAACGTGGTGCGGATAGGATGGGGGTGGGGGTTACTTCCCATACGAAGTAAATATTAACTATCGAATATCTTGAAAACTAAAACAGCGGGAGTTTTCAAATTTGGTACCAACTACTTCCTAAAGGAACTGTTTAACTAGACAAAACGTGGGGCGGATGGGACCAGGGTGGGGGTTACTTCCCATAAAAACCTTAACAGCGTGAGTTCTTAAATTTGGACCCCAATTAATTTTATCAAGAACTGTTTTATTGAACAAAATACTGATCGCAAAGGACAGGGAGAGAGGTAGCCCCCCCTACAAAGCAAATACGGATTATAGGATATCGAAAGAACTATTAAAGATTTCAGCCCATTTACTTTCTCATGGAACAGTTTAACCGGTCAAAAATAGAACGAAGAGGATCGGGAGAGTGAAGAGAATTATTGTGCACCAGGTAGAGACTATTTTTTTAAATTCCATAAAATCTTTTTGACATTTTATGAAGAGTATTAAAATGAGATTTCGATATTTATTGCTGATCTGTGAATTCCCTTAATGGACTCAAAATAACGAAAAGGAAAAAGTTCATAAATTTTTTACGAAACGAAACAAAAATAAATAAAAAAATATAAAGGAAACATATATGTTGGTGTATGTATGTGTGAGTATTGTTAAACCATTTAGTGAGTGTGTATGTGTGTGTAAATAACTTCTAAAATTCCCTTTAAAGCAGGAGAAGAATTTTTGTAGGCCGTCATTTCTTTACCACTGTCAGCTTTGAATACCAGTCACAGACAACCACAAATATCCTTTTTCATGTTGTTCGTTAGTTGTTGTTGCTGCTTATCATCATGAATATGAAGAAAATCACACACGCACACATATACATAAAACGAGACATGGTAAGAGAACACACACATAAACACAAAAAATTTTAATGTCGGAAATCTAGACATTTTGACGGCAAACGTTTTGTATTAAATTCAAACAGCAAAAAAGGAAACGAAAGATGGTGAGAGAGAGAGAGAGAGGGGGGGGGGTTAAATAACTAAAGTAAAAAGTTATAAAATGAGAAAGAGTTTTTTTTTTGTATAAAAATATAGACTGTCACTTAGTGGTAGAATGGTAGAATAAGAACAACAATAACGAAAATTGACAATAACAACAAAAGATAACAAGAAAAATAATATAAAACAACAAATATTTGTTCTTTTATATTCAATTAGAGATGAATTCAAGGTACTTGAAACACATTTTATCAGAAGATTCGTTCAAAAAAGGAAATTTTCTGAAAACCTGAAAATTGGTGAAGAAATTTTCCATAACAAAATTTTTTTTCATAAAAATATGTCTTCAAAAGAATTTGTAAAAATTAAGGAAAAAATCTTTTTATGGAAAAAATTAAAGAATTTTTTATAAAGGGAAATTATAAGAAAAGTTTTAATGAAAAGGAAATTATAAAAAATTTAAAGGAAATTTATAAAAATTTCTCTTGAAAGTCTCATTTTAGGATAATTCTCTTTTAAAGGGAAATTATAAGGAAATTCTCCTTAAAAGGGAAATTATAAAAAATTGTCTTAAAAAGGGAAATTATAAGAAAATTCCTTTAAAAAGGAAAATCATTAGAAAATTCTCTCAAAAAGGGAACTTATAAGAAAGTTCTCATTTAAATTATATGGATTATTTCATTCTTATATCGGAAAATTATAAAGAAATTCTAATTTGAAGGGAAATTATCAGAAAATTTTCATTAAAAAGGAAATTAAAAGGAAACGTTCATAAAAAGGAAATTTTAAAGAAAATTGTCATTAAAATGGAAATTAAAATAAAATTCATAAGAAGGTAATTTTTATAAAATTTCCTCTAAAAAGAAAACTTTCTCTAAAAAGGACATTTTTGTAAAATATTCTCTAAAAGGGAAATTTTTTAAAATTTTCTTTAAAAGGAAAATTTGAAGAAAATTTTCTTTAAAAGGAAAATTTGAAAAAAATTTTCTTTAAAAGGAAAATTTGAAGAAAATTTTCTCTAAAAGGAAAATTTCCTCTAAAAAGGAAATTTGAAGAACATTCTCTCTAAACAGGAAATTTTAAAAAAGTTTTCTCTAAACGGGAAATTTTATAAAATTTTCTCTTGAAGGGAAATTTTATAAAATTTTCTCTTGAAGGGAAATTTTATAAAATTTTCTCTTGAAGGGAAATTTTATAAAATGTTCTTTAAAAGGGAAATGTAAAAGAAATGTCCTCCAAAAAGGAGGATATTTGTTAAAATTTTCTTTTAAGAGGAAATTTTACGAAAATTTCCTTTTTTTAAATAGAATATTCTTCAGATTTCCTTTTTAGAGAAAATCTTATAGAAAAATTTTTGTAAAATTTTCCTTCAAGAGGAAATTTCATAAAAATTTCTTTTTTAGAGAAGGTTTTCTTCAAATTAATTTTTTTGAGAAAATTTTACAAAAATTTCCTTTTTAGAGAAAACTTTCTTAAAATTTCCTTTTAGAAAATTTTAAGAAAAAAGTTTGAAGAAAATTTCTTCCAAAAAGAAAATTTTAAGAAAAATTCATAAAAAAAATTCCTTTTCTAAAAGAAAATTTCCTCTAAAAAAGTTTTAAGAAAATTTCTTCTTCTAAAAGGAAAATTGTAAGAAAATTTTTTCTAAAAAGAAAATTTAAAAAAAAATTTCCTCTAAAAAGGAAATTCCCCTAAAAAAGAAATTTTAGGAAAATTTCCTTTACAAAGGATATTTTAAGAAAATTCCCTCCAAAAAGGATTTTTAAAAAAATTCCTCCGATTTTTTTTTTTAATTTCCTCTAAAATGGAAATTTTAAGAAAATTTCCACTGAAAAAATAATTTTAAGAAAATTTCCTCCAAAAAATAAATTTTTAGAAAATTTCCTCTAAAAAGGAAATTAAAAAATCCTCTAAAAAGGAAATTAAAAAAATCCTCAAAAAAGGAGATTAAAAAAAATTCCTCTAAAAAGGAAATTTAAAAAAAATCCTCTAAAAAAGAAATTTTAAGAAAATTTCCTCTAAAAAGGAAATTTTAAGAAAATTTCCTCTAAAAAGGAAATTTTAAGAAAATTTCCTCTAAAAAGGAAATTTTAAGAAAATTTCCTCTAAAAAGGAAATATTAAGAAAATTTCCTCTAAAAAGGAAATATTAAGAAAATTTCCTCTAAAAAGGAAATATTAAGAAAACTTCCTCTAAAAAGGAAATATTAAGAAAATTTCCTCTAAAAAGGAAATATTAAGAAAACTTCCTCTAAAAAGAAAAATTTTAAGAAAAATTCCTCTAAAAATAAAATTTTAAGAAAATTTCCTCTGAAAGGAAAATTGTAAGAAAAATTCCTCTAAAAAGAAAATTAAAAAAAAAATCCTCTAAAAAGGAAATTTTAATAAAACTTCCTTTAAAAAAATTTTTACGTAAATGTCCTTTACAAAGGATATTTTAAGAAAATTTTCTGTAAAAAGGAAATTTTAAGAAAAATTCCTATAACAAAGATATTTTAAGAATATTCCCTTCAAAAAGGATTTTTAATTTCCTTTTTTCTAAAAAAAAATGAAAAAAAAATCCTCTGAATAGGAAATTTTAAGAAAATTTCCTCTTAGAAGAAAATTTCATTCAAATCCTCTCTAAAGGCGAGATTTACCTAAAATTGCCTTTGATATAGAAATTTGATTTGATAGGTTCCCCTATTAAAGCCCTAACTCTATTATTGTTGTTTTTCAATTTTCTTTATCGTGTCACTTGTTTGTTTATTTTTGTAGTTTCCAACCAAAAATTAAATTAATTTTTTTATTGTCTGTTTTTTTTCCATCAACTTTTTTTTGCCAAAAATTTGTTTTGTTGTTGACGCGTCATCAAATTTATTGTTCATTTTTTTGTTCTGAACCTAAAAATTTCTTCTTTTTACCCCCAAAATCTGTTGTTCGTTTATTTTTTTCAATATTTTTTTCGTTTTTTTATTGTTGTTTGTTTTTCGGATTTAATTTGTTTTATAACCTAAAAACATTAGAAATAATTTTATGGCTTAAATACATGAATGATTTTAACTACAAATAATTTGATAATTTATTTATTTTTTGCCATAAATTAATTTTTCCTCATAAAAACTGAAATTTTAAGGAGCTGAAAACAGAAAAAAAATATAAATTTTTTTTTCGCAAAAAAGTAATAAATTTATAAAAGAAAATTGTGTGGTGGAAGGAAAAACCATTCAATTGGTGAATGGAAATTCAAGCAGAAAATTACAAGAGTAACGGAAAATTATGGTAATAAACTTTAATTAGTTTGCGGTTTAAATTAAAGGTTAAAGGATCTAAAACTCAATTTAAATGTTACCTATTTTGATTAAGACTAAAATTAGAAAATGAAGTTGTTTTTATGAGCATAAAATAATTAATTCTCAGGAATTAATTTTATTTGTTACACCCAATCAATTAAATGGTTCTTTCACCAACTCAAAGCACCCAACATAATTTTTTGACAGTTTGACCCACTCTCCCATTAATTCTGACATATTTACAAATACACACACATAAACATTTTCCTCTGTTTATTGTTATTTTTCTGGACTTTGTTAAGTTTTGACACTAATTGTTTATGCCAAAATATCTAAACAAAATTAAATATTCAGACAAACAAATATAAATGAAAATAAATAAATAAATAATTTATTGGCAAAAGACTCCAAACGCAAAAATATTAAATGAAAATTAAACCGAATGTTCGATAATTATTATTTAATTAATTAATTGAAAATGCAGAGGGGGGGAGGGGTTGGTTGTGAAAGATATAAAAACGGTATTATGAGAAACTTTTGCGGAAGAATAAATAATTCCCTTAAGAATTATAGTTCAGATCCAGTTCAGTTCTAGTTCAGTTCTAGTCAAGTTCTCTCCATTTTCTGATCCTTGTTCAGATTAAAATTAAAATTCTAGTTTTGATACCAGTTCATATTCCAACTTAGTTTTTAGATTAGATTCCAGCCGCGATTCTGCTTTTTTAGTTAAAATTTTAGATCTGATCCGAGTTCAAATTCAAGTTAAGATTCCAGTTATGATTTTAATTCAGTTCTAGTTCTGCTCTACTTTAGATTCTAGTCACATTTCAGTTCTAGTTCGCTTTTAGTTCCGATTATAGTTAAGAATTCGGATTCTAGTTCAGACTTAAGTTCTCATTCTAGTTTACATTCAACTTTAGACTCAAGTTCTGATTCTAATTCAGAATCTATTTTAGTTTCTAACTAAATTCCCAGCTTTGATTCTACTTTAAATTCTGGGGAAAATTCTCGGAAGATTCTCGTTTAGATTATATGACAGATTCCATTTCTATTTATATATTCCTAATTCTAGATTCCTAATCAGATTTTAGTTCAAGTTTTAGTTCAGATCCATTTCAGATCCCAGTTCTGTTTCTAGTTTAGATTAGTCCTATTTCAGTTGAAGTTCAGTTTTAGTACAGTTCTAGTTTAGTTCTTACTCTGTTCTAGTTCAGTTCTAGTTCAGTTCCAGTTCAGTTCTAGTTCAGTTTTAGTTCAGTTCAAGTTCAGCTCAGTTCTAGTTCATTTCTAGCTCAGTTCTAGTTTAGTTCCAATTAAGTCTTATTTCAATTCTAGTACAGTTTAAGTTCAGTTTTAGTACAGTTCTAGCTTAGTTCTTGATCTGTTCTAGTTCATTTCTAGTTCAGTTTTAGTACAGTTCTAGTTCAGTTTTAGTACAATTCTAGTTTAGTTTTAGTACAGTTTTAGTTCAGTTCAAGTTGGGTTCTAGTTCAGTTTTAGTACATCTTTAGTTCAGTTCTAGTACATTTCCTGTTCAGTTTTAGTACAGTTCTAGTTTAGTTCCAGTTCAGTTCTAGTTCAGTTGTAGTTCAGTTTTACTTCAGTTCTGGTTCAGTTGTAGTTTAGTTCTAGTTCAGCTCTAGTTCAGTTCTAGTACATTTCCAGTTCATTTTTAGTTCAGTTATAGTTCAGTTTTAGTACAGTTTTAGTTCAGTTCAAGTTCAGCTCAGTTCTAGTTCAGCTCAGTTGTAGCTCAGTTCTTTTTCCGGTGTAGTTTAGTTCTAATTCAGCACTTATTTAGCTTTAGTTAAGTATTTTTTTCAACTCTGATTCTGTTTTAGTTCATATTTTTTGCAGTTCCATTATTTCATTGACCCATTTCCTTGTTTGTTAAAAACTTAGACATTTTTTTTAAAAGCGTTAATGTGTTTGTACAACACAATAACACATATTGTTTTCTTTTCTTCTTTAATGGTGTTGGTGCTAAAAGCAATTTCTATGATAAATGAATGTATGTTTACTCATATTGTTGTAGTTGTTGTTTTCTTTTATTTTGTTGATGTTATTGTATTTTTTTGTTGTTTTATTGTTGTTGTTGTTATTGCACCGTTAGCATAAAACATGTGTTTAAGTTACCATTTGTTTAATCTACACTTTTCATTTGCTTTATATTTATCTATTTGTATCTCTTCTTTTTCCTTTTTTTTTTTTTTTTTGTTTTTGTTTCTTATTCTTTCTTTAATAAACAATATGAGTTTTCTAGTTTATTTTATATTTTAACACATATTTTTATCCGACTTTTAACACTTTCTATTTTTATTTTACACACACACACACACACACACACACACACACACATACAAACATTGTTTTTGTAGTTATTGCATTTGCTAAATTACATCCATATTTCTTGTATAAATGAATGATTGTATGTGTCTGTCTATGTATGTATCGGTGAGTCTGTTGTTTCTGCTCTAGTTATTTGAATTTATAACATAAAACAAGCATACTTTTAGGAGAGCAAAAGAAATATAGTTAAATGAAAAAAAATGCAAAGAAACATTATAAGATGAAATGAGTAGAAATATAATATTTGTATTTCCATTATTTTCTTTAAGAAAATGTTGAAGAGTTTAAATAAATGTAAAAATTTTTAGGATTTAACAAATATGAAAGCAACCTAAAATTATGCTTTAAATTTTTGTTATTAAATTATTTAAAATTATGTTATTTTTAATATGTGTTAAAAGTTTATATGTGATTTTTATGGAAATATTTTTAAGCACATAATTTTTTTTTGGTACCCAAAAGTATGCCTTATTGTATAATATATTTCCAGCCCTAATGTATGCTCTAGAAAATAATTTTCTTTTATTTAATCTTAAACATTTCATATGCAATTTCTTATGTTAATTTTCTTCATTTACAACTCAGTAAATTGAATTAAAATTCCCTTTTAAATGTTTTGCAATCTTTTTTGTAATTGAATTCAATATAATTCTCTTCAACACACTCTCTTGCCCATGAACCCTATAAGTATGCTTCATTTTTTTAATTATATATTATATAATTTTTTATATTTTTTATTATTTTCTTTTTATGTTTTTGTTTGCCTAAACGAAACTTTTATTGTCAAGATTTCCGTTTTAAATTAGAAAAGTTTATCATTGTTGTTTAAGCCATAAACCTGAAGATGAGAATGAAGATGAAGAAGAGATGGAACACAAAAATTTTTCATAACAATACTTTATAAATTTTTTTTATTATCTTATTTTTTTATACCCTACACCACCATAGATGGTTGGGTTGTTATGCGTTTGTACAATATTTGTAACGGGCAGAAAAAATAGTGTACCGTTCGACTCAGATTCACTTTCTGAGTCGATTTTGCAGTTATCATTCTTTAGATATTTGATTATCATTCTTTGCTTTTTATGGGGGGGATCTCTCCCTCTGTTCCTAGCTGTCCTACATTCTGGCTAATTAAAAAGATCCTTGGGAAAGTAATTGGAACCAATTTGAATACTCCCGCTTTTACAGTTCTTTAGAAATTCGATAATTATTATTTGCTTTGTTTGGGAGTAACTTTCCCCTTGATCCTATCTCGTCCTATATTTTGAACACTTAAACAAATTCTTGAGTGGGTTGAATTTAAGAAGTTTTGTTGTTGTAGTTCTTTAGATATTCGATAATCAACATTTTTTTGTTTGTATGGGGGACACCTCTTCCCAAAGCCCTATTCGCCCTTCATCTGTAAAACAGTTACTTGAAAAAGTTATTGGGACCAAATTTAAAAATTCTCGTGGAGGTGGTTCTTTAGTTAATCGATGATCAATATTTTCTTTCATCCTCACTGTTCCTATCCGTCCAACTTTTTGTCAAATAAAATAATTCCCTGAAGAAGTGATTGAAACAACATTTGAAAATTTTCGCTTTGTATAAGGGGAACCTCACCCCCTGGTCCTAAATAAAAAGTATAGGGTATGTTACATTGGGGTATATGGGAATCATTCCAGCAAAATTGGTCCAGTAATTAAGCTTTCTATAAGTCCTAAACAAACTCAGATTCATTTTTATATATATAGAAAATCGATGTGCGATATCGTACGAGCATCGGTCAATATTTTCTTCTATATCCCATGTAACACCCACAGTAAAAATTCTTTTAGAACGCACTAATCCCACATGGATATTAGTACCAGTATAATATACTAAAAACATACCTTTATACGAGGGATGTTCACTTCATTTTGGTAGCTACCACTTATAACTAACAATGTGGTGTAGGGTATTAAATTGTCGGCCTTAACCGATTCATTTCTCATTTCAAAAAATATCAACAACAATAAACAATATCAGGCAACCAAAAAGAAAACAAAAATCAGTTTATTTAACTCTTTTTGAAAGTGGCTGCCAGAAAGGCAGGCAACCGACAACAACAATAAGAATAACAACAACAATAACAAAAATAAACTTAAGCATTTGTTGTCTGTAAAATGAAAACATTTAAAAAAGTTTTGTTGTCTTTGAAACTCTTGTATTGTGAAATCCTTACGCAACAATTTTACTTTTAAGGAGACTTTAAAATGTTTACAGATGAGAATTTTAAAATAATTTTTCTTTCTTTTTTTTATTTTTTTATTTGAACTGACAGAAACAACTGAAACATGATTTTCTATTAAGAAACAGAAAGAATTCTTGACAAAATTAAAAGTTTATTTAAATATTATGAAAAGCTTATTTACAAATAAATGGATTTATCACAGGAACTGTTAGAAAGGAAGTGATTTAACTTAGAACTGATATAGAATTGAAGTACAAGTGGAAATAAAGTTGTAACTGCAATCTGAACTCGAATTTGTGATACTATGTGAAGTAGTACTGAACTAGAACAGAAGTAGAACTGAACTAGAACAGAAGTAGAACTGAACAAGATTTAGAACTGAAGTGGAAGTTAACTAGAACTGAAGTGGAACAGAAATAGAACTGAACTGGAACTGAACGAGAAATGAACTGGAACAGAACTAGAACTGAACTGGAACTGAACGAGAAATGAACTGGAACAGAAATAGAACTGAATTAGAACTGAACTGGTTTAGAACTGAACTGGAAGTTAACTAGAACTGAACTAAAACTGAACTAAAACTGAACTAAAACTGAACTAGAACTGAACTAGAACTGAACTAGAACTGAACTAGAATTGAACTAGAAATGAACTAGAACTGAACTTGAACTAAACTAGAACTTATCTAGAACGGAACTAGAACTGAAGTGGAACAGAAAAAGAACTGAACTTGAACTGAACTGGAAGTTAACTAGAACTGAACTAGAACTGAACGAGAAATGAACTGGAACAGAAATAGAACTGAACTGGAATAGAAATAAAACTGAACTAGAACTGAAAAAGAAATGAACTAGAACTGATCTAGAAGGGAACTACAACGGAACTTGAACTAGAATTGAACTAAAACTGAACTCAAACTAAACTGAACTATAATTGAATTAGAACTGAACTAAAACTGAACTAGAACTGATCTAGAACGTAACCAGAACGGAACTTGAACTAAAACTGAACTCAAACTGATCTAATCTTGAACTGAACTGGAACTGAATTAGAACCGAATTAAAACTCAACTAGAATTGAATTAGAACTGAACTAGAACTTAACTAGAACTGTACTGGAACTGAGCTAGAAATAAATTATATTAGAAATAAACCAGCACCTAACTGGAACATAATAGAATCAAAACTAAAATGCTCTTTAACTTTCTTTTAACAAGAGACCAATGTCTCTCCTCGGGTCTTAGCACCGGCCAGTTTAGAAAATTGGCCTCAATTGATATCAATACCTCATTATTGCCCTTACACCAATCATACCGTTACCATAGTGACAGGAGGTCAAATCGGGATAAAAATAAGTGGATCAGCCTTTTTGGTAAATTTGTCTGGATGTAAATTTCGGTATTTATAGAGTCCGTTGTAACAAATGATTGACTTCTTTGCTTCCAATACCAAAAACTTTTTGACTGTTTCTGGGTCATAAACTTTCCTTTAATTTACTCGCGAGTGTCAGTAACATAAAATTATTGATCAGGAAGTTGCGAAAATCTGACAGAATATACGTTTCGTCATCCATTATGCAGCAAGAATATTTTTTTAGAAAGCTCTGTTTTGGGTCTCTCTAATTCTTTTCAGCATTCCTGACAGGAACTTTCTACTGAACTGTTTTCCCACAAATTATGTTGGGAACTCTTTTGAAATTATGTTCTATTTTTGGCTTAAGAAATATCATGTGGACCATTTCCTCTAACTGAACCAGACAGTTTCTCCCGGTACAGTTTTGTAACATGGGAAACTGTTTGATGATAGACCTTTGAATGATGGGCCAACTATTTGTAAGTCCATGTTGAGTTTTGTTGAAGATATTAAACAATTTTAATCAGATTTACAATAAACTTTGATTAAAACTTTTAATGAAAAACGTGTGTTAAGATTTTTTCGATCTCACTCACCAAATTTCACTCCTAAAAATCTCAACAATATTTTGAACAATATTTTTAAGAAATTCGAATTGTAACCTGAATCGGAATCTAGAATTTGAATTAGAACTTGAATCAGAATCTTAAGTGAAATCCGAATTGTTTTAGAACTAAAATCTGAATCTGATCTAAATCTAAAGTTGAATCTGAACCAGAATCAGAACAAAAGGTCAAATTAGATTTAATACTTGTTGTGCATTAGAACTAAATAGGAATTTAGTAAGAGAATAATGAGAATTATCATTTCCCTTCACTTTAATCCAGAGCCTTAGTTTCAACCTTAAATACAGATCAGTAATAACGGTTTTATCCCGTCAAGTGCTAAAATGAAAGGAGGGCTAAAAAAGATATATAAACATAAAATTGATAATTTTCCAACAACAATAATGAAACATACTTTTAGGTGACATTGTTTTCGCTCATAATTAGCAGCTTTATTTCGATTCTCTGTGAAGAAACACAAATTTGTGAAAACCTCCAATTACGATGAATTTGTTAATTTGCAGTCGAGTTTTAGTTTATTTATTTGTTTAACATTAGAATGTCATCAACTTTTCTTAAGAAATTCATAACATATCAACAACAGAGAAGAGGAAGAAGAAGAAGAATCTACATATATAATTCACTTTAGCATATTTATTTGGCCTTAAGCTGCTTACATTTTATCTTTTACCTTGCATTTCTTAAGAAGATGAGACAAAAAATATGTGTGTATTTGTGTATGTAAAATATCTGTGTGTATGTAGATAATATACCTCAAGCTATTTATCTTTCAACGCCTGTTCACTCTCCTTAAAGTATGCTTCACTTTTGCAATCATCACTTAGACAAGAATTTATAAACACACACAGTGATACATTTTCATTTATACTAGAAGAATTTATTCATTCAGTTATTTATTTGTATATGTGCATGCATACACACACACACATACAAACTCATACACATTTACTCATTCATTCATTTATACACTCAATCTTTTTGCTGCTTTAGCTCTTCATGCTGAAATACTTATGAAGATAGTGAGTAAGTTACACACACTTACCCACACACAGAAGCACACTGTACCCTTAAGCCTTATGAATATTGTTCAAGTGATTCATCAGTGGCTAAAAGTGAAAGTGATGGAAACAAGTGATAGTGAGAGGAGAAGAAAACTAAAACTTCCTGGCATTATGAGAATAAATGAAGATGAAGCGTTTAAAGATGATGATGAAGATGGTGATGATGATGATGATGATGGTAATATCACCATAGTTATTGTTGCTGCTTCAGCAAACGCAGCAAATAGATTTGAGTTGTTGAATATGTTGCCAGCAACATTCATACACTTACAACACATTTTCTGGTTATCATTTACTTGTTGTCGCTGTTCGCTCCATCAAACCCCCCCCCCCTAAACAAGAACACTTTTTATAGTTCTAATTCTCAGTTATATTTTGTTAGTTTTCTCTCCCCTCTTCCAGTTGTTCTCTCATTAAATGCATTCAGCAAATGAGTTTCTATTTTTTTATCCTTCATTTTCCTCCTTTTTTTCTCAAGCTCATTTGCTTCCTTGAGATTAAGGAAACTATAGTAATGAAGACTTGAAGACTTGAAGTATGATAACAATAGTTTTTGTTAAAAGGATTTCAAGATAAAAAAGGATAAATTATACTTATGAGCGATTGAAGTGTTGAAATTAGGATCAATTTATGTTATTTTGCACTCCAAACGCTTTTAGAAGAGCCTGAATTATGAAAGGAAAACTAAATCAAAAGAAATTTGGAAAAAAAAAACAGCGAAGAGATTTAAATTTAGATAAAATAGAACTTAAGTTGAAGTGGACTAATAAAATCTGATTCTAGTACATATCGGATTTTCAAATTCCAGATCAGTTTAAAGTTCAGTTTCAGTTTAGATTTAGTTAAAATTCCATGAAACCAGTTCAAATTCAGACTCTGCTTCAAGTTCTTCGTTAAACTCAATTACCGATTCCATTTCAAATTCAAACTTAGATTCTGGATGAGATTTAATTACAGATGCAAGTTCTGTTTATAGTTCACATTTCACTACAAATTCATATTTTCATTGAAAATTCACATTTTCATTGAAAATTCACATTTTCATTGAAAATTCACATTTTCATAGAAAATTCACATTTTCATTGAAAATTCACATTTTCATTGAAAATTCACATTTTCATTGAAAATTCACATTTTCATTGAAAATTCACATTTTCATTGAAAATTCACATTTTCATTGAAAATTCACATTTTCATTGAAAATTCACATTTTCATTGAAAATTCACATTTTCATTGTAAATTCACATTTTCATTGAAAACTCACGTTTTCATCGAAAATTCACATTTTCATTGAAAATTCACATTTTCATTGAAAATTCACATTTTCATTGAAAATTCACATTTTCACTGAAAATTCACATTTTCACTGAAAATTCACATTTTCATTGAAAATTCACATTTTCATTGAAAATTCACATTTTCATTGAAAATTCACATTTTCATTGAAAATTCACATTTTCATTGAAAATTCACATTTTCATTGAAAATTCACATTTTCATTGAAAATTCACATTTTCATTGAAAATTCACATTTTCATTGAAAATTCACATTTTCATTGAAAATTCACTTTTCATTGAAAATTCACATTTTCATTGAAAATTCACTTTTTCATTGAAAATTCACATTTTCATCGAAAATTCAATAAAAATTCAAATTTTGAAATTAAATTTTGCATTAATTTGGAATTAAATCCTTTTTATATGACTTTTCTTTTGAATTTGGTTTTTCTTAGGAATTTTATTATTTGAGTTTAAGTATTGAATTAATTTTTTTTTTCGTCATTCTTTCTTGCTTCCTTATGATCAGAATTTCTAATAAAAAGGGAACCGCAACACCTAAACAACCTCAAAGAAAAGAACATGAATTCTTTTGTAAACGCCTAAAAGAAAACTTTATTATTATATTTCATAAGATAGTAAAAATGTGAGTATGAATGTTTGGTTTTGAAGTTTCAATTTCATGTGAAAAAAAAAATATTTTATTTAAAAAAATGAAAAATAGACATGTTGATTTTAAAACACGTTCACATTATGGTGGGTTTTTTGCTTCATTCAGTTTTTGGTTAGCAAGAGTGAAAGCAGCCGTCAGTCTAGGAAAATGTCCGTCCGTCTATTTGTCTATTGGTTTGTCTATCAGACTGTCTGTCCAGCTGTCTGCATGTGGCGTTTGGTTAGTTTCTGCTAAAAAATGCATTTGGCTTAAAGTGATTTTTTTTCGCTTTCGTTTTTGGTCATCAAATGGACTGATTTGAAATTGTAGCTGCAGTTATTGGATTTAGAATTCTCAAACAAGTGAGACAAAAAAAAAATGAAATAAAAATGGTGTTTTTAGGTGCAAGAAAAAATTCAATTTTTTTGTAAGCTTTTAGGCGCAAATTGTGTGAGCTGTCAAAGAAAATCAAACAAAGCCTTAGGTTATACTAATAAATTCTTTAGCAAGAAAATATAAAAGTAAAATTGTAAATATTTAAGAAAAAAAGAAAACGGAAATTACAAAAAAAAACGAATTTTACAAATTTCAGGGCTAAAAACTAAATTGAATATTTTATTGATATTGAAAATAACGAAATAGATAAAAGTTTAAGGTCAAGGAAAAATGTATTTATACAAAATTTTATACTTAAACTTTAAATTAAGATCTTTATTATATAATATTTTCTTGTTTTTGAAGAAACATTTTCTTCTTTTTCAAAATTCTCTCGAATCATTAAATTTGACATTAACAAAATATTCAAATTTCCCATTAAATGCCAAAAATAATTGTTACATTTTCTACATCGATTCTACAAAATTCGAACATCAGAAAAACATTCAATAAACATCAATCTTTCATCAGAACTCTTCTATGCAAGAACACACACATTTTCCCCTTAGACACCCACTACTACACAAGATACAAGATAAAGAAAAATTGTCGAAAAGAAAATGTCTATTGACAGCCATCAATTAAATTGAAATTAGTTCATGAAACATGTTAAATGTGTCCATTAAATTTAATCTACAAACATCAATTCTGTTCTAAATTTAGGAATACGAAAATATGTTTTATTCCAAAAATAGCTGAGGAAAAGACTCAAACTCATACAGAGGTATTTTAAGAATTTGTGTGCCGATTGCCACAGAGAGGAGTTTAAAATTTAATTTAAAAATTACTTTCACATACTGAAGTAACCAGAAGCAGAACTGAGATAGAATCTGAACAGGAAACTGAACTAGAAGCTGAACTAGAACTCAACTGGAACTAGAACTGAGCCAGAATCTCAACTAGAATCTGAACTGGAATCTGAAGTGGAATCTGACCTAAAACTCAATTAACACTCAACTAGAACTAAAATTGAACCAGAATCTGAACTAGAACTTAACTAGAACTGAACTAGAATCAGAACTAAAATCTGAACTAGAATCTGAAATAGAACCCGAACTAGAATCTAAACTAGAATCTGGACTAGAATCAGAACTAGAATCTGATCTGGAATATGAACTGAAATCTAAACTAGAATCTGATCTGGAATCTTAACTAGAATCTGATCTGGAATATGAACTGGAACCTGAACTAAAACTAAACTAGAATCAGAACTAAAATCTGAACTAGAATCTGATCTGGAATATAAACTAGATTCTGAACTAGAATCTGAAATAGAACCCGAACTAGAATCTAAACTAGAATCTGAACTGGAATTTAAACTAAAATCTGAACTAGAATCTGAACTGGAATTTGAACTGGAATCTGAATTTTAATTAGAATCTGATCTGGGATATGAACTGGATTCTGAACTAGAATCTGACCTAGAATCTCAATTAGAACTAAACTAGAATAAGAACTAGAATCTTATCTGGAATATGCAATAGAACTAAACTAGAATCAGAACTAAAATCTGAACTAGAATCTGATCTGGAATCTGAACTAAAATCTGATCTGGAATATGAACTAGATTCTGATCTCGAATCTGAATTAGAACCCGAACTAGAATCTTAACTAGAATCTGGACTAGACTCTGAACTAGAACTAGAACTGAACTGGAATCTGAACTAGAATCTGAACTAAAATCTGAACTAGAATCTGAACTGGAATTTGAACTGGAATCTGAATTTTAATTAGAAAAAGTGTCTAATTCAGAGTCTGAACTAGAATCAGAACAAGAATGTGATCTAGAATATGAGTTGGAATCTGAACTAGAGACAAAACTACAATCTGAACTAGATTTCGAACAGAAATAATATGATCAAGATTTTTTAACTTTTAGAAAATCTGAAGTAGAAACAAATAAGCAGAATTAGAACTGAACTGGAACAGAACAATTTCTACTATATTCTGCAAAGAAATCCGATCAAGAACAGTATATAACTTTTGAAAAATCTGTTAAAATGTTTCAAATTTTTTTAATTTTAAAAATTATTATTTCTTTATTAATTTTGTTAAATATTTTTTATTGGATTTCAACTCGTTATTGTCGATTTCTCTTTCATTTTCTCATTTGCATTTCATTCTCATTAATTTATTCATTTCGGTTTCATTTTTTCTTACATCCTTCACTATGACATACAATTTTTGTTGTTGCTGCTTGTTATTTAATGTTTAATTATTTCAAATATTTAACATTTTCGACATGACCAACTGAAAGCCTGGAAATGGCCACACAACTTTACAATCACGCACACTTATACATACATGTTAAAACAAAAACAAAAAAAGTAGGAAACGCCAGAAAAGTTTGTCTATAGAACCAGAACATGTACGAAATGCCACAGAGAGTAATAAAACCAATTTACACAAATACATGAACATACACTCGCATACACACGCATACTTGATGGCATACAAATGCAATATGAAGAAGCAACAACAAACAAAGACAACAACACCAACAGTCCAGGGCCAGTTTATATTTAACACATGCACTCTTGCATAAAAATAAATACAAGCAAAAGGATATTTTGTTTGTTTGAATGTATGCGAATGTGTGTAGGTGTACGTACACATGTGTGTGTATATGCGTGTGATTGTTAACTGATTGTGATGCAAAATTGGTTTGAAATTTTTATATCTCTCTTTTCTCTCTCTCTCTGTCTCTGTCTCTTTCAGGATCTATAAATAATAATGTCTTGTTGCAATTGCTAGAGTTTTTGAACAATTTTTTTGTTTATAAAGAGAAGTTTATTTCACAAGTGATGCCGTACACACAGACACATACAAACACTAATGTATTCATATAATATGTGTGTGTGTGTGTTATAGGCGAATTTACTTTTGTGGTAAAACATTGTATGGTTTTGTTGATGGTGTTACATTTGGCCATAACTTAACGCATTAATTTTAAATGAATGAATAAATTTTCGCCTACTCCCTCTCTCTCTCTTTCCCTCTCTCTCTCTCTCTCTCTCTCTTAGTTTATATTGTGAACAAATTCAAAGTTATGCTGGTTGGTTTATAGGCTCACATAGGCTCTATAGTTTTTGGTTGGAGTTTCCACCAGACCTTGTTAAATATGGTAATTGTGGAAATATTTCAAGTGGATTAGTGAACAATATTGTAGGAAACTTTTAAAATATGTATAAATTTGTTAAGAATTAAAAAGAGATTTAAAACAACAATGTGTGTATGTATGAGTGTCAATAAAATAAATAAATTTTTATATAAAAAATTTATATAGAATTCAAATAGAAGTTAAAGGAAAATTAGCTAAAATGGCAATAGAAAACTCTTGAGTAAAATGCAGATAAATTCAATTTTAACTCTAATTAGAGAGGCTTTAGAATGTCCCGATTTTCCTTAATTCTAATACAAAAATTCACTTAAAATCCCTTTACTAGTTCCCATTTTATATCCATTTTCCAATTCTAACCAAATTCTTGGGTAAAATGCAGATAAATTCTATTTCAGTTACAAAACTATTTTAATAACTTTTAGAATATACAGCATTTCCTCTATTCTAATACCAAAATTTACTTAAAATCCCTTTATTAGTTCCCATTTTATATCCATTTTCCAATTCAAACTAAATTCTTGAGTAAAATGCATTTAAATTCAATTTCAACTCTAATTAGAGATTCTTCTGAATGAGTTATCAAACTATTTTAATAACTTTTAGAATATCCAGCATTTTCTCAATTCTAATATCAAAATTCACTTAAATCCCTTCAATAGTTTTCATTTTACATCCATTTTCCAAATCTTACTTTTATAAATAACTGACTGCGTATGATTAATAATTTATTACTTATATGTCACATTTAAAACTCTCTTTAGACTTTTATGTCTTTTTCTCTCTCCTCATCACCCCACCATTTCCGGAACTTTTAAGTTCAACATAAATATTTACCTAAAGCATAAAATTTATTTCCCCCCAAAAAAAATCGCCATAAAAAGTTATTAATATCAGAAAACAGCAACAAAAAAACATCCCCCTTGACATACAAGTGTGTACTTCTCTTTATGTCCCTCACTCTCCCTCTCTCTCTCTCTCTGCCCCCTTCAAACAAATAATTGTTTACCAAGTCATAAATCATAAATTTACGGTTCCAATTTTATTGCCATTTTTGTTGTTAATATTTTCATTTTGCTGTACAAAAATAAGCAAAAATACAACAACAACAATTAGACTAAAATGTATATTTTTCTAAATTCATATAAATTTTAAGCAACAAAAGAGGAACTAAAAAAATTGACGTCAAAAAAAGTTTGTTTATATTTTCACATTTTTGTTGTTTTTCTTTTTTTCACCAACCCTCGTTTTAATTAAATAAACCCTTCTTTTCTCCTGCAAAAAAAATATTCATAAATATGGTGCAAATCTCTAAAAAGCGGAAAGAAATGATAAGAACGGTGATATTATAAAGGTTGGGAGGAAGTAAAAGTTATTTAAAATATTTCATAATTATTTCAGAAGATTTTTTTAAGGAACTAAAATCTCAGCTAAAAAATGATATAGAAAATGAAATACGATCAGAATTAGAATCCGAATTAGAATTTGAATTATGATCTAAAGAATCTAAACTAGAATCTTAAGTAGAATCTGAACAAGACTCTAAACCACATTCTGAATTAATATTCCAATTGGAATTTAATTAAGAATCTGAAATATAAACTGGACTAAAATCTGTACAAGACTCTGAACTACAATCAGAATTAGAATCTGAACTAGAATCTGAAATAGAATATGAATTAGAATGTGAACTTGAACTCGAACTAGAACTGAATTAGAACAGAACTGGAAGTAAATTAGAACTGAACTGGTACTGAACTAGAACAGAACTAGAACTGAACTAGAACTCAATTAGAACGGAACTAAAACTGAATAAGAACGGAACTGGAACTGAAGTGAATTAGAACTGAACTGAAACTGAATTAGAACAGAACTGGAACTGAACTGAATTAGAACTGAACTGGAACTGAACTAGAACAGAACTAGAACTGAACTAGAACTGAATTAGAACGGAACTGGAACTGAACCGAACTAGAACTGAACTGGAATTGAACTAGAACAGAACTAGAACTGAACTAGAACTGAACTGGAACTGAACTAGAACAGAACTAGAATTGAACTAGAACTGAATTAGAACGGAACTGGAACTGAACTGAACTAGAACTGAACTGGAATTGAACTAGAACAGAACTAGAACAGAACTAGAACTAGAACAGAACTAGAACTGAACTAGAACTGAATTAGAACGGAACTGGAACTGAACTGGAATTGAACTAGAACAGAACTAGAACTGAAGTAGAACTGAATTAGAACGAAACTGGAACTGAACTGAATTAGAACTGAACTGCTACTGAACTAGAACAGAACTAGAACTGAACTAGAACTGAATTAGAACGGAACTAGAACTGAACTGTAATTGAACTAGAACAGAACTAGAACTGAACTAAAACTGAATTAGAACGGAACTGGAACTGAACTGAATTAGAATTGAACTGGAACTGAACTAGAATAGAACTATAACTGAACTAGGACTGAATTAGAACGGTACTGGAACTGAACTGAACTGAACTAGAACTGAACTTTAATATGAAGTAGAACTTAACTAGAACTGATCCAGAACTGAATGAACTAGAATTCAACTAGAACTGAACTAAAACTGAGTTAGAACTAAACTAGAAATGAACTAAAACTGAGCTAGAACTGAACTGGAACTGAACTAGAACAGAACTAGAACTGAACTAGAACTGAATTAGAACGGAACTGAAACTGAACTGAACTAGAACTGAACTGGAATTGAACTAGAACAGAACTAGAACAGAACTAGAACAGAACAGAACTAGAACAGAACAGAACTAGAACTAGACAGAACTAGAACAGAACTAGAACTGAATTAGAACGGAACTGGAACTGAACTGAACTAGAACTGAACTGGAATTGAACTAGAACAGAACTAGAACAGAACAGAACTAGAACAGAACTAGAACTGAACTAGAACTGAATTAGAACGGAACTGAACTAGAACTGAACTGGAACTGAACTAGAACAGAACTAGAACTGAACTAGAACTGAATTAGAACGAAACTGGAACTGAACTGAATTAGAACTGAACTGCTACTGAACTAGAACAGAACTAGAGCTGAATTAGAACGGAACTAGAACTGAACTGGAATTGAACTAGAACAGAACTAGAACTGAACTAAAACTGAATTAGAACGGAACTGGAACTGAACTGAATTAGAATTGAACTGGAACTGAACTAGAATAGAACTATAACTGAACTAGGACTGAATTAGAACGGTACTGGAACTGAACTGAACTGAACTTTAATATGAAGTAGAACTGAACTAGAACTGAACCAGATTTAAACTAGAATATGAACTAGATATGAACTAGAACTGAGTTAGAACTAAACTAGAAATGAACTAAAACTGAGCTAGAACTGAATTGGGGCTGAACTAGAACTGAAATAGAATATGAACTAGAATTGTACTAAAACTGATTTATAATTTGAAAAAAAAATTTCATAAGAAAAAAAAAAATTTTTATTAAGAAAATTCTTTAGAATTGTTTTATTAATTTATTTGATTTTATAAAACTTTTCCTCTCTCCCTCACTCCTGTTTGTTTTAAAACTTTTTATTTCAATACATTTTAAATCATCTTCAGTTTTAGACAATAATTCGAGAAGTAAAAGCAGAAAAAAGAAGAAAAAAATTGTTTTTGTTTTATTGTGAGATAAAAATATTCCAGTTGTGTTTTGCAAACAGCAGATGATTTTTGTTCTTCTTTTGTTTGTAGTTTTGTTTGATAAAAAAAGAAAACTTTTACCCACCGCACCTTCCACCCCCCTTCACAATCACTTTTTTAAAACAAAAAGCAGTAAAATCATGTTGTGTCTATACGTTTATACCCCTGACCTGTCCTAAGGGAGCTTTAAGTTATGGGGAAACATTTTCCCCAGACACAAGACATTATTGGCAGAAGGCGAAAGAAGAGAAAGAAAAAGTATATTGAGTTTAAAAGTTTTGCTTTTCCTGAAAATTCTCAAGAGTAAAGAGAGGATTTGAAGGAGGAAGAACAGAAAATAAAATTTTATCATTTTAAGGTAAATTGAAAACTAAAGCGAATTGAAATCAACATAAATAGTGACTGGTATTTGTAAATGGAATCCTTTCTAAGATTAGACTTTCTCTTTGAGCTACTTTGGCCCACTGTAGCGTGCTACTTTCCCTGTCTCTCTTTAACAGCTTTTTAGCTAAAACTTATATTAGCTGTTTAGTTATTATCATCATCGTAAAAATTAGTTGCTTTTTCTATTCTTCTTCCAACACATTTCCTCCATCAAGTGGATGCTAATGTTGGCAATAATGTTCGCTATATAACACCTGTGGTCCCTCTCTTCTAACCCCCATTTGCCTCTTTCTCTCTAAACCTTTAAAAAATGCTAATAATTCTACTAAACAACACTTTACTTTGTCTTCTTTAATTTCCTCATTTTTATTCGTCCTTTTCTCCTCCACCCTTCTTCCTAATCCTCTTCCGTTTCATTTAGTTTCATTTGCCAAAGGTGAAAATGACTTTCAGACAAAATGTCTGGTCTTCTAATGGCATTTTAAATAAGCGTAAGCGTGAGCCAGCTGTTTTGTTTAGTCGTTAGAATTAAAGTCTTTTTTCTATATTACGAAAATGTAGAAGAAGATGAGGGGGAAACACAGGGAAATTATTGTTGATGATATTCATATAATGACCAAGGTTTTCATTCTTTTGTCTTTTGGTCTCTTCTCGTCTCCTTTTACCTCTAAAATTTTTGCAATTAAAATAAATTGTAGCAGAAAGTGTAGATTTTCTATTTTCAAAAGGATTTAAATGTGAAATATTAGACTTAATTAAAATTTAAAAGAAATCAGGAAAAAACAGAAACTTCTTCTTTTTTAAAAAATGATCATAATATGATCAATACCATAAAAATTTAATCATAACATGATTACTTTCCTCCATATGAAAATTGGTAAATGATGGAAAATTTTCTATAAAAAATTAGTTTCATTATCATCAAATGATGATGATCACCAAAATGATGACAATATTTTCTATAGAAAATTTTGTCGATCACCAAAATGATGACAATATTTTCTATAGAAAATTTTGTCGATCACCAAAATGATGACAATATTTTCTATAGAAAATTTTGTCGATCACCAAAATGATGACAATATTTTCTATAGAAAATTTTGTCGATCACCAAAATGATGACAATATTTTCTATAGAAAATTTTGTCGATCACCAAAATGATGACAATATTTTCTATAGAAAATTTTGTCGATCACCAAAATGATGACAATATTTTCTATAGAAAATTTTGTCGATCACCAAAATGATGACAATATTTTCTATAGAAAATTTTGTCGATCACCAAAATGATGACAATATTTTCTATAGAAAATTTTGTCGATCACCAAAATGATGACATCATTTTTTTCTTCTCTACAATTTCAACCAAAATAAGTCTAAATCCCTTGTAAAAGACGAAAAAAGGAAATAAGCATAAGCCCTCGAAATAAGCTGCAATTTTGACACTCATATTTATTTATAAAGTGTGAAAACCAAAAGTAACAAGAAACATGAACAAAAGAAAAGAAAATAAATAACTGACAAAATTATTCATATATGTATGAGTGATTATATAAGTGTGTACTTGTATTTTTTTATTATTCTTATTTTGTATAACAATATCGTCATAAAATTTGCATATGTAAAGGAAAAAATGCCATATAAACACCATAAAAGTATGCTATAGAAAAATACCTTAAAGACATGATGAGCTTGTTAAAATTCACTCGAGAGCAAAATGACTAAAATAAAAATTACAGTAAAATTTAAACTGTTTTTTATAAATTCATAATTAAAGTCCTAAAACGATAACTGTAAAAATATTTATGACATTATTTTTTCAGTGTAAATTTTTCCTTTAAAAAGCCTCCTGAGTGTTAATAACTGTTAGCAAAAGGTCTATATTTATTGTTATTATCATCATCATAACCTTAAAAAGTAATCACATATTGATATTATTTTCTTATTTTCTATTCTGATTTTTTCCTCTTTTTTGCTTATTTCATACAACAAATAACAATGGAAACATTTTAATAAAATTCTCATTGAAACTTTTATAAAAATTCAATTTCTTCCACAACATTTCTGTTCATTCATAAATCTCTCTCTCTCTCTGTCACTCTCTCCCCCTCTCTTTTGGCTCATGTGTTAAAGAGAGAAAGGAAACCAGAAGTAAAAAATTTCACAACTTTAATGTCGATAAAAAAATATTGTAGAAATATATTTATTTTGAAAATGTTATGAATAATTTATATTATTTAAGTGCAAAGTTACATTTTAGCTTTTTTTCTTGGGGGGGAAATAACTAAAAATAAAATTTTTGTAAAATATTTTTTTGTGAAAATTTTAGAAGAAAAAAAAATATAAAATAAAGTAATTAAATTTATAGAAAATTTCATCATTTAATAATCGACGATTTTCTATAGAAAAATTTTCCATCATCATTTATAATCATTTATAATGATGGACAAGTTTTCTATAGAAAAATTGTTGTCCATCATCAAATTTTCTATAGAAAAATTGTTGTCCATCATCAAATTTTCTATAGAAAAATTTTTTGTCCATCATCAAATTTTCTATAGAAAAATTTGTTGTCCATCATCAAATTTTCTATAGAAAAATTTTTTGTCCATCATCAAATTTTCTATAGAAAAATTTTTTGTCCATCATCAAATTTTCTATAGAAAAATTTGTTGTCCATCATCAAATTTTCTATAGAAAAATTTGTTGTCCATCATCAAATTTTCTATAGAAAAATTTGTTGTCCATCATCAAATTTTCTATAGAAAAATTTGTTGTCCATCATCAAATTTTCTATAGAAAAATTTGTTGTCCATCATCAAATTTTCTATAGAAAAATTTGTTGTCCATCATCAAATTTTCTATAGAAAAATTTGTTGTCCATCATCAAATTTTCTATAGAAAAATTTGTTGTCCATCATCAAATTTTCTATAGAAAAATTTGTTGTCCATCATCAAATTTTCTATAGAAAATTTGTTGTCCATCATCAAATTTTCTATAGAAAAATTTGTTGTCCATCATCAAATTTTCTATAGAAAAATTTGTTGTCCATCATCAAATTTTCTATAGAAAAATTTGTTGTCCATCATCAAATTTTCTATAGAAAAATTTGTTGTCCATCATCAAATTTTCTATAGAAAAATTTGTTGTCCATCATCAAATTTTCTATAGAAAAATTTGTTGTCCATCATCAAATTTTCTATAGAAAAATTTGTTGTCCATCATCAAATTTTCTATAGAAAAATTTGTTGTCCATCATCAAATTTTCTATAGAAAAATTTGTTGTCCATCATCAAATTTTCTATAGAAAAATTTGTTGTCCATCATCAAATTTTCTATAGAAAAATTTGTTGTCCATCATCAAATTTTCTATAGAAAAATTTGTTGTCCATCATCAAATTTTCTATAGAAAAATTTGTTGTCCATCATCAAATTTTCTATAGAAAAATTTGTTGTCCATCATCAAATTTTCTATAGAAAAATTTGTTGTCCATCATCAAATTTTCTATAGAAAAATTTTTTGTCCATCATCAAATTTTCTATAGAAAAATTGTTGTCTATCGTCCTTTATAATGCTGAACATATTTTCTATAGAAAATTTTATCATTAAATGATGAATTTTTTCTATAGAATTTTCTGTAGAAAATTTTTCGATCATCATTTAATGATGAAAAGTTTTCATTATTTAATGATGAAAAGTTTTCATCATTTAATGATAGAATAACCTTCGCAAATAACCATTATATGGTTGGTTTTTTTTCTAATCTTTTTTTCTTTCCACCGGATCTGGTATGTCATGTCACATATCCATGTTGTATGTGTATTTCCTGTTTAACACATTTAAAAGTTTTTATTTCATTTTTTTTATTTTTATATTTCATTTTAATGTTTAAAAAATGTATTTATGCAAAAGGAAATTTCCATATTATTTTTTTAATTAAGGCTAATAAGACAACGTTTTTTACAAAGGACATTTTTGAATAAAGGACAAGAAACGGAGAGTTTTGGGTTTTTAAGAAAAAGTTTTAGAAAAAAATTCAAATAAAATTTTGAAAATTTTCACCGGAAGTTTTGAATAATGAGCTCTACTTACTTTAATCGTTTCTGTAGATGTGTAAGGTAATGAGTTTATTAAACTTAAAATTAATGAAAAATGTATTGCCTAGTTTAGGGCTCATTAATTTAATTCAAACATCTTTAAATATCTTCACCAATTATCCAACTTTTAATCTTTGAACTTGTGTGTTTATATTTGAAAGCTCATTATTTTCCTACATTTATTTTGTCTTTAGAGGAAAATAATTCCAATTCTTTCTCTTGTTAATGTTTCATAATAAATAATCTTTTCTTTTGTTATTTTCTACATTTTCCCAAAAATAAAAAGAAATTAGTTCCTGTTTTGACACACGTGCTCCCTCAAAGGAAAGCCATAACACCCGTCATTAAAACAAGACAAATAACCTCAAAATCCAACAGTAAAGGAAAAACTGATTATTATTTACTACCTTAACAAGGACCAAGACTTCTATGTCATGACCTCTGAACATCAAAATATAATTTTGGTGAAATTTGTTCACATCAAAACAAGAAGTAGAAAAAATGCTTTAAGTCTTAAATTAACTTTATTAAGTTCTAATAGAAATTAGTGAAAGAATTTTGTTTTAAAAGAAATTGAAATTAAAGAGAAAATAACTTAAATTCGGGATATTATTCATTAGAGTTATATAACAGCAGCAAGAGAGAAAAAGAGATGTAAGACAATTTAAAAAAACTGTTTTTTTAGAGAAAAAGAAGAAAATTATCTAAGATTTATTTCAAAAATTAATTAAAATTATTTTTAAAATTTACAAGAATTTTTAATAAAAAACTTTTAGGTATTTTTAAACTTTAATAGGGATACCTTCCCCTTTTTAATTCATTTTAAACATTAATAATGATTATTATGTTTCCTAAAGATTCTCGGAAATTTTAAGTTTATTTTTTCATAATAAAATGTTTTCCAATTAAAGCTAAAATTTGTTTTTAAATCAAATAAAAGAGGAACTAAGACTAATTGTTTTCAAAGTTAGGAAATGTCTTAAGTATAATGTCCAAAATTAATAAAAATGGATTTATTTTTTGTTTTTACTGAAAATGAAAATAAAAGCTAAATAATGGATCAATTTTAAAAGCAGGTAAATAATGGTGAAAATGAATAAATGCTGATAATAGCTGACAGAGTTAATTGCCTTTATTAATTTGGCTTTATTAATGTTCCAAAAATTTTTATAGACAAAATTTTGTAATGATCGGGTGCCAGTGCAGATTGTTTATAAGAAACAGTTCAGACTCTACTTCAGATTTAACTTCTGGTTCTATTCAGAATATAGTTCTATTTAAGATTCTAGTACAGACCCCAATTCAAATTCTACTTCTTGTTCAAATTCTTTTTTATTTTCCAGATCAGATTTTAACTCAAATTTTACTCCAGATTTTTAGATTTTTAGTCAGATTCTAATTTAAATTCTACTCCATTTTCTAGTTCAGTTAAAACTCTGCTTTATATTCTAAGTCAGATTCTAGAATTGATTTTAGTTTAAATTCTAGATAAGATTTTAATTCAGAGTCTAATTCAAATTCTACTTTAGATTCTACTTCAACTTCTAATTCAGATCCTAAATCTATTTCAGATTATACTCCCGATTCAATTTCGACTTGAGGTGCAGATTTCATTTAAATTCCATTTCATTTTCAAGTCAAGATTCTAAATTGATATCTAGTTCAGATTCTAACTTAAATTCTGGTTTAGAATCTTTTTTAAGATCTCAGTTCCGATTCTAATTCGGGTATTAGTCCGTATTCTAGTTCAAATTCTGGTTTAGTTCTAGTTCAATTCTCGTTCACTTCTAGGTGAGTTCTAGTTCAATTCTTGTTCAGTTCTGGTTCAGTTCTAGTTCAGTTCTAGTTCACTTCTTGTTCACTTCTCGTTCACTTCTCGTTCACTTCTCGTTCATTTCTAGTTCAGTTCTAGTTCAATTCTTGTTCATTTCAGGTTCAGTTCTAGTTCAATTTTTGTTCAGTTCTGGTTCAGTTCTGGTTCAGTTCTAGTTCTATTTCAGTTCTTGTTCACTTCTCGTTCACTTCTAGTTGAGTTCTAGTTCAGTTCTAGTTCAGTTCTTGTTCAGTCCTTGTTCATCTCTAGTTCAGTTCTAGTTCAGTTCTTGTTCAGTCCTTGTTCATCTCTAGTTCAGTTCTAGTTCAGTTCTTGTTCAGTCCTTGTTCATCTCTAGTTCAGTCCTTGTTCAGTTCTAGTTCAGTTCTAGTTCAGTTCTGGTTCAGTTCTAGTTTAGTTCTAGTTCTAGTTCAGTTCTTGTTCACTTCTCGTTCACTTCTAGTTGAGTTCTAGTTCAGTTCTAGTTCAGTTCTTGTTCAGTCCTTGTTCATCTCTAGTTCAGTTCTAGTTCAGTTCTAGTTCAGTTCTTGTTCAGTCCTTGTTCATCTCTAGTTCAGTTCTAGTTCATTTCAAGTTCACTTCAAGTTCACTTCTAGTTCAGTTTTAGTTCAATTCTTGTTCAATTCTGATTCAGTTCTAGTTCAGTTCTAGTTCAATTCTTGTTCAGTTCTAGTTCAGTTCTAGTTCACTTCTAGTTCAGTTCTGGTTCAGTTCTTGTTCAGTTCTAGTTCAGTTATAGTTCACTTCTAGTTCAGTTTTAGTTCAATTCTTGTTCAATTCTGATTCAGTTCTAGTTCAATTCTTGTTCAGTTCTAGTTCACTTCTAGTTCAGGTCTGGTTCAGTTCTGGTTCAGTTCTGGTTCAGATCTTGTTCAGTTCTAGTTCAGTCATAGTTCACTTCTAGTTCAGTTTTAGTTCAATTCTTGTTCAGTTCTAGTTCAGTTCTAGTTCACTTCTAGTTCAGTTCTGGTTCAGTTCTGGTTCAGTTCTTGTTCAGTTATAGTTTAGTTCTAGTTCAGTTCTGATTTAGTTCATGTTCAGTTCAAGTTTAGTTCTGGTTCAGTTTTAGTTCAGTTCTAGTTCACTTCTAGTTCTCTTCTACTTCAGTTCTAGTTTTGTTCTGGTTCAGTTCTGGTTCAGTTCTTGTTCAGTTTTAGTTCAGTTCTAGTTCACTTCTAGTTCTCTTCTAGTTCTCTGCTAGTTCACTTCTAGTTCTCTTCTAGTTCAGTTCTAGTTTTGTTCTGGTTCAGTTCTTGTTCAGTTCTAGTTCAGTTATAGTTCAGTTTTAGTTCAATTCTTGTTCAGTTCTTGTTCAGCTCTAGTTCAGTTCTAGTTCACTTCAAGTTCACTTCTATTTCAGTTCTAGTTCAATTCTTGTTCAGTTATAGTTCAGTTCTGATTCAGTTCTAGTTCACTTCTAGTTCAGTTTTAGTTAAATTCTTGTTCAGTTCTGGTTCAGTTCTGATTCAGTTCTAGTTCCGTTCTAGTTTACTTCTAGTTCAGTTCTGGTTCAGTTCCAGTTTAGTTATAGTTCAGTTATAGTTCGGTTCTTGTTCAGTTTTAGTTCAATTCTTGTTCAGTTCTCGTTCAGTTCTAGTTCACTTCAAGTTCACTTCTAGTTCAGTTCTAGTTCAATTCTTGTTCAGTTCTATTTCAGTTCTAGTAGAGTTCTGGTTCAGTTTTAGTTCAGTTCTAGTTTACTTCTAGTTCAGTTCTTGTTCGATAACTTATCTCTAGTTTAATTTGCTTATCGATAACTTTTTTCTAGGTAACTTATTTTATGTATATATTTTCCTTTAGTACCCATTTTCTTATCCTTCGTGTTTTCATCAGGTACTTTATTATTACCATTTTAATTTCACCATTAAATTGTCAATTTCGCCTTTAAGATGTTCAGCCAAATAATATTCGCTTATAAAATATTTGCGTGGATCCTTTAACAAGTGCAAAATTAAATTTGTTGGAAATAATAAGATGCTTATTAGGGATTTACTTTCACCTCAATTTAAAGCTTTTTCTTGTAGTCATATTTCTAATGTCGTTTTTTTAAGAGGAGAACCTTAAGATTCATATTTTCAGTAATTTTCTCATGACCATCCAAAGTTGAAGACAACACGTTTTATGGTTCTTCCTTCATATGTCTACACAAAAAGGTGTAAATTTTTCGTTATTCTGTTTTTGGAGAAACAAAAAAAAAAAGTTGATGTGAAAGGGAGAGGGAGACGTGTATAAAGAGAGGAATTTTGTTGTGTAAAAGTACATATTTTTGGGGTGAAAAATGAAGGGTTTATTTGGGTGTTTGAAGCTGAAAAAATGAGCGCATGAAAGAAACTCTTAAGATGAAGAAATAATCTTGAGTTTATTGTTTAATAAATCTAATTTATTATTAACATTATTATTATTGTTGTTGTTGTTTTTGTTGCTGATTCGTTCGTATAGAGTTTTTGTGTTTCCCAGTAAAAGGGTTCATTTCACGTGGGCATCAGCAGCTGGTGCAGAAAATAAAATTCTTGTAATTTGTTTACGGAACGTAAATTTTTCTTTTGTAAGGCCAAGAAGAAGGGAAATGAAATGAAAACTAATTTTTTATATGGAATCGAAAAATTTATTTAGTTTTCTGCTCAAATTCATAATTTTTTTTGTTCATTTATGGCAAATAAAATACTATTTAAATATTATAATTTAATGGGGAAGAAAAAGCTGGAAACTAAATTATAATAAAAGAATTTTTTATTCTTTGATAAGAAAAAAGAAAACACTTGAGATTTTATTTTTGGGGTTTTTTGTAAAGAATATCATAAACCTTGTTAAATTTGTCTGAAATACCCCATAAGAAATTAAAAGAATTTTTCCAAATCCCCTCTCAAATTAATAACAGAATTTCCCTTTCAGTCTTTAGATGGGCGAATTGATTGCATGTCCACTAACAACTTTTGCTGACGTCTAACTAATCAAAATGTTTTCCTTTTTGCAATTTTCCAAATTACTCATACAACCCGTATGGAAAAGAAAAACCATAAGTCACGCACATAAAGTCCTGTTCTAACATTCACACATACACACACAATTATACCCTTTACAATGTTTATGGCAGAAAACCTTATTATTTCCACTAAATAGAAATTCTAATCGTTTGTAGAGAAAATATAAATTTATGAGCTTCAACAGCCAAAATTATTTATGATTTTCTTTTTTGGAGTGATGGAGAAGTTTAAGCGGTTACAAATTATTTGTTCTTAACAAACAACCAATCAAATTAATAAATAATCGATTAAGGAATTTTATTTATTTTTTTTTATGCAAAAACAAATCGCCCACTAAAACAAACAATAATAACAACTGGAATCTGAATTAGAAGCTGAACTGGAAACTGAACCGGAACTGAACTAGAAAAAAAAGTGCAAAAATATTTTCGCTTTAAAAAATATTAGAAAATTTTCCATTTGCAAAATATTATTTAGAAAAATTTTGCGAAGTAATGAACTTTTGTCTTGAAAAAAAATTTGTTCTCTATTAAAAACAAGTTTTAGTTGTTCGCAGAACAAAGTTCGTTTTTTTTTTTTTCAAAAAATAAATTGTTCTTAATTTTGTTCAAAAAAAATTTCGCCTTCTTTTTTAGATTCGCCTTAAAATTTTTTTACAAGAAACGAGTTTCGCCTCAAAAATTTTATTAATAATTTTTTTTTAATTTCTGTTGAAAAAGCTTCCCCGTATTTTTTATAAAAACTTTGTATAGGAACAATTTTGGTGTAAATTAATTATAGAAATAAAGAAATTCGCCGATAATTTTCCCTTCTTTTAGAAAATATTTGTACTTAATTTTGTTCAGAAAATAGTTCGTATTATATTTGTTAATTTCGCCTTAAATTTTTTACAAGAAAATTTTATTTATAAATTTTTTACATTTCTGTTGAAAAAACTTCGCCGTATTTTTTATATAAACGTTGACTTAATTTTTCATAGAAATAATTTTGATGTAAATTTTTAATAGAAAAAACTTTTTATAGAAAAATTTTTAATAAAAACAAATTTATAGAATTTTCCCGCATATTTTTCTTAAAGAAAAATTTCACCCTAAATTTTCATGTAGAAAAAATTTTCCGTATTTTTTTAAAGAAAAAAATTGCGTTAAGTCTTTTAAAGAAAACAAGACAACAATCTTTTTTTCTATAAAAAATTAACGAGGAAATTTTTTCTATAAAAAAATTAACGAGGAAATTTTTTCTATATAAAATTCACGAAGAAATTTTTTCTATAAAAAATTAACGAAGAAATTATTTTTTTTATAAACGAAATTAACGAAGAAATTTTTATATAAAAAATTAACGAAGAAATTTCTTATATAAAAAATTAACGAAGAAATTTTTTCTATAAAAAAATTAACGAAAAATTTTTTCTATAAAAAAAATTAACGAAGAAATTTTTTCTATAAAAAAATTAACGGAGAAATATTTTCTATAAAAAATTAACAAAGAAATTTTTTCTATAAAAAATTAACGAAAATTTTTCCATAAAAAACGAAGAAATTTTTTCTATAAAAAAATTAACGAAGAAATTTTTTCTACAAAAAAATTAACGAGGAATTTTTTCTATAAAAAATTAGAAACAAAATTTTCATTAATTGTTTGCCTTAATTTTTGTATAAAGTAAATCAAAAAGAACATGTATTTTTAATGGGAACTAATTTCGCCTCATTTTTAATTTTATATTGACACAAATTTCACCTTAAAACAAATTGTCCTAAAATGTTTCGACCTAAAATTCATTAAAAATTTTGCGAGTAACAATTTATAAAAAAATTACCAAAAATTCATATGCGAAAGTATTTCGGCCTAAATATTTTAATAGAAAAAAAATTCGCCTTATTGCAAAAGAAATGTTTCAATTTAAGCTTCTTTAATTTGTTTTCGATAAACTTTGCTCATAGATTAAATTATTTTTATAAAACATATATTCGTCCTGAAATTTTTTCGCCGCATATATTTTTTGCCATAAAATTTTTTCGCCTTAAATTTTTTTTGAGAGAATTTTTTGTTTTTAATTTTATTTATTTTTTTCCTTTAAAATTATTAATTATTTCCTTTAAATTTTATCTAAATGATTTATTTTATTTTAATTATTTTCATAATTATATTTAATTAAAATTATTAATCAAATTAAATTATTTAAATAAATTAGTACTTTTTTTGGTATTTTTGATTATTTAAGCCAAAATAATGCTAAAATATGATAACTTATTAAATTATTTATATGTGAAATAATAAATAATTCAGATTGTTGAATTGAAAACCCAGCAAAATGTTTGATAAAGACAAAAAGAGGAAAATTATTAACAAATTTATCAAAATGTCTAATTTTATAATTTTATGGGGAAAAATTTTAACATAACAATTTAAAGATTAAATTACAAATACATATACAAAATTATAATTTACAATACATTTACATATAAATACATAAAATATTGAGCAAATAAATAAAAAGGAGGAAAATATAGATTTTTTAATAGTTTAGAGAAAAAAACAATAAATTTTATTTTTATTTATTTACAACAATAATAAAATACAGTGGGATTAAAGTGAAAATTTTACATCGGAACGTGGGATCCTTAAACATTTTTTTTTTTAAAGTAAAAGAGTGGTACCCAACTTTAAGTATTCATATTTTCGCTCTTAAAGGATCTTTTAGACTCTTCTTCGAGATTTATGATATTTTACAACTTAGCTATATCTCTACAAAATTTCTTGTAAATACCATCATTCCTTCATAAGTTATTAATTAATTTGTAAAAAGGAACAAAATATAGATTTTTGTCATTCAAAGAGAAAAGCAATAAATATTATTTATATTACGTACAACAACTATAAAATGCAGTGGGAAAGAATCGATATTATGAGGAAATAAAACTATAATGTCAGATCACATAATGGAATCTATTAAAAAATTTTTAAAGAACACAGAGAAGTGAAAGATACATTTCTCAGGTGTCCAACTTCCGGTTCTTGTGTCTACGTTTCTGATTTATCTAATGGGTTATCCTCCCAGATTTATATATCTACACTCCTTAGCTTTATATATATACAATTTGATAGGAATTGCGTTATTTTTGCAAAAGTTATTGATTAATTTTTAATAAGAACAAAATATGCATTAAAATATGGATCAGAGAAAAACAATACAGTTTATTTACATTTATTTACAACAACTATAAAATACAGTGGGGCAGAATAGTAAAATTAAGAAAATTAAACTTTAACTTAAGTTCGGATGGTGGGATTTATATAAAATTGTGTATGGAATTAGAAGAGAAATATGGTTTAAATTTCCAATATACTCCATTTTAAGTCCACATATCTCCATGTCTGATGCATCAGAGGGTTTCTGCTCCCAGATTTATTTTACTATACTTCTTTGCTTTATCCGTAACAAATTTCATATAAATCCCCTTATCCCTTCAAAAGTTATTGACTAATTTGTAAAAAAGAAGAAAATATAGATTTTTATTATTAAAAAAAAATAAATAAAATTATTTACATTTATTTACAACAACTGTAAAATACAGTAGGGCAAAAAAGAAAGTTTCATAAAATTTAATTAAAACTTCAGATCGGATGATAAAATCTATATAAAATTGTTTATAGAGGTAAAAGAAAAATATGAAATAAATTTTTAAGTTATCTTATTTCAAGGCCCTGTATCTCAGTTTCTAATTTATATATTGGATTCCGCTCCCAGATTTATATAACCACACTCCCTTACTTTACCTGTGTCAAATTATAATAAAATCTATTTATCTCTTCAAAAGTTATTGATAAATTCCTAAAAAAGACTATTTTTGCCCTACTGTACGCTAAAATGACAATAATTATGTATTTATGTAAATGATATTTACATGACTTTTACACTCCCCATTGTGCACAGAGTATATTGATGTTTATATGTATTTTTATGTTTATTTTATTGTATTTGTTATTTTATTTTGTTTTTGCCCTTAAAAACATTTATTCCATTATTTTCTCTCTTATAAAATTTAGTAATAACGTGTAAAATAAGAACATAAATATGTTTTTAACATAAATAAATATTTAATAATAAAAATAAAATATTTGTTTATTAGTTTTTTTTCAATTTTGTTGTAAATTTTGTTGTATTGTTGTAGGTGTTAATATGTTTTCTTTATTAAATTAGTTTCAAATATTTAAGTGTTAATAGAAAAAGCAGGAAAATTAAAAAAAACAGTCAGTCTTTTTTTTAATAAAATTAAAGTATTTTTTTAATATTTTATTAATTTCTTTGCAATTTTAATTAATCCATTAAATTCATATTCAATTTGCCATAAATTACCACCTTCAGTGTTATTTTCATATTTTTAGCCTTGAATTAAATCTCCCCTGGGAGCTTTTTTTATAAAATATTTATTTTGTTCAGTTTTTTTGTTGCTTTTTCTATATTATTAAATAATATTTTATTAATATTTTATTTACTTCATTTAAATATGTTTTTGCCTCTTTTGTGAGTTTAGAAATAGAATTTGAAAAAAAAAGAAAACTTTTTAATTTAAAAGCTGAAAGTTGTTTTACATATAAAATTTCCTAAAATCGCTTAGAGACTTAGAAAATAATAAAATGTAAATTTTATTAGAATTTAAATGTTTTGTATTTTGTAGAAAAAGGTCATGATCTAATAATTTAGTTTTCCTATGAAACATATTCGCCTTAAACATATTGTTTCACAAAGAGAAAAACTTTATTTTTCTTAAAAAAGTTTCATTTGGAATGAATAATAATTTTCGCTTTAAACTTTTCATGGCGAAATTAAGTTTTAATATATGTTCTTTTCGCTTTAAAAATAGTTCATAACAAATTTTGGTATGGAAATATTAAAATAAAAAATTAACGCTCTAAAAATTTTCTCTTTAATTTTTTATAGAAAAAAATTTCGCTTTAAATTTTTTATAGAAATAATTTCGCTTTAATTTTTTTATAGAAACAAATTTCGCTTTAATTTTTTTAATAGAGAAAATTTTCGCTTTTATTTTTTTATAGAGAAAATTTTCGCTTTAATTTTTTATAGAGAAAATTTTCACTTTAATTTTTATGGAGAAAATTTTCGCTTTAATTTTTTATAGAAAAAAATTTCGCTTTAATTTTTTATATAAATAAATTTCGCTATAATTTTTTATGAAAAAAAAATCGCTTTGATTTTTTATGGAAAAGAAATATAGAAAAAACTTCGCTTTAATTTTTTATAGAGAAAAATTTCGCTTTAATTTTTGTATAGAGAAAATTTTCGCTTTAATTTTTGTATAGAGAAAATTTTCGCTTTAATTTTGTATAGAGAAAATTTTCACTTTAATTTTTTTATGGAGAAAATTTTCACTTTAATTTTTTATGGAGAAAATTTTCGCTTTAATTTTTTATAGAGAAAATTTTCACTTTATTTTTTTTTATGGAGAAATTTTCGCCTTTATTTTTTGTATAGAAAAAAATTTCGCTTTAATTTTTTATACAAAAATTTCGCTTTAATTTTTTATATAAATAAATTTCGCTATAATTTTTTATGAAAAAAAATCGATTTGATTTTTTATGGAAAAAATTATAGAAAAAACTTCGCTTTAATTTTTTTATAGAAAAAATTTCGCTTTTATATGGAAAAAATTTTGTCTTTAATTTTTGTACCGAAAAAATTTTCCTCTATTTCTCTTATACAAAATTTAAGCAAAATTTTGCTTAAATTTTTTTGTAAAAAAAAAATTACTTTAATTTTTCTTATAGAAAATATTTTGCTTAAATTTTTTTTACAGAAAAAAATTTCGCTTTATTTTTTTACAGAAAAAAATTTCGCTTTGCTTTGTTTACAGAAAAAAAATTTCGCTTTAATTTTCTTATAGAAAAAAATCGCTATAAAATATTTCGATTTAATTTTTTTATAGAAAAAAAAATTGCTTTAAATTTTTTATAGAAAAAAATCGCTTTAAATTTTTTATGGAAAAAAAATCGCTTTAATTTTTTAACACAACAAAATTAGCTTTAATTTTTTTAAACAAATAAAAATTCGATTTAATTTTTATAGGAAAAAATTCCGCTTTAATTTTTTATATAAAGAAAAATTAATATATAAAATATTCGTACTAGAAGTGGCCAACTCTGTCTGTGTGAAACATCATTGAAAAATATTCAGTAGTTTCAAAGTTATTTAATTATTTCCATATTGAGTATGAGTAATATTTTTTTTATTTATATTAAGTATACGTCTGTTATTTTTATAAAACACTTAAATTCATGACAATTTTTTGTTTAAAACAAAATTATATATCAACATTTATTTTCCGAATTTTTTCCTCTTTAATTTTATTTAAAAAAACTGACTGTTTTTTAAGTCTAAAATTTAAAATAAAATTTTACTTTAAACTCACCACAATGCGACGCCTAACGCGTCTCATTTTATGATATGAAGCTGAAGGATCCACTTTGTTGGTGTTGCTTTAAAAGTAACCGGTGGCAATTACAAATTAAGTTAAAAAAAGTGTTTTTTTTTTTCAATTTTTTGTTAAACCTTCTTGTGGTTGATAGGAAAACAAATACAAAAACAACAAGAAATGTAAAGCTTAAGTAGTGTAACTGACCGGAAACGGAAACTAGTTTGTTAAGCAGCTGTTAAGTTGTGGTGGCAGTTTGAAGCAGTTTGTAGTTGTATTGACACGGTTTTTTTAAAAGAAGAGGAAGGGGTTTTTTTTAGGAAGAAATTGGAATTTCTTTTAAGGATTTTATTAAAGGATTAAAAAATAGACTTTAATTATTTTTTAAAACAATTTTTTGAAAAGGGGGATAAGGAAAGATGAGGAGAGGGGGTTAAATGGATTTAATTTTTAGCCTTATTTTTAGTTGTTTTATATCAGTTATGTGTTTTTGTAGTAATTTTTTGGGAAAATCACTTTTATTCAAGAAATTCCAAACAGGATTTTTTGTTCTTTTTTTTTTGTTTTGCTTTTTTTTATTAAAATACTAAATTTTGTGATTTTTAGAATTTCTGTGTTTTATTTTTGATTACTTGCTACTTTTTTGCTATTTCTACCAGGCGGTTTTTATTTCCTTTTTATCGTGTTTTTGTCTACACACACAGACACACTTACACTAGTATTTTTATTTACGTATAAAAAAAACTTGTTTCTTACTTTCTCTTTTTTTTAATATTTTGCCTCTTTTTCTTCTTGTTTTTACTAGCAAAAAGCCAATGTAAAACACACAAAAATATGGAAAATAACTTAAATACACATACACTTACACACACTTTTAAAACACTCACTTACATATACAAAGACTTATAAAATACACACACGCAAATGTTAAATAAAAGAATTTTTTTATTTTTGCTATTTTTGTTAATTTCAAGCTAATCAGAAATTTAAGTTTTAATTTTTAATAAAAGACTTTAATTCAAATATTTCAATTTCTTTAATTTTCATTACAAATTTCCTTTAATTCCTTTCAAAGGAATTTCCCTTAAATTTATTTTTTATTTCTTCTTCACTCTCTTTAGTTTTTCTTTACTTTTCCTTCTTTTTATTTTTCCTCAATTTAATTTTTCGCTTTAAATTTTCTTCTTATATTTTATTTATTCCTCTTTTTTCTTTTAAACAACCGTTTAACCGCACGTCTCAGATGAAACTGAAAAATTCTGCGAGATTTTTTAAAGATAAAATACCCCCTGGAAAAATAGTATTTTTGCTGCTATTTTTTCAGTATTTTATTGTTGTTTTATATTAAATTTACTTAAAATTTACTCTCTTTTTTGCTCTCTCTTTTTGAAAAGAGCGCAAAAGAGCATAAAAGCATCATGTTTTGTTTTATTTTCAAAAAAATAACAGGAAAATTTGTATACAAAAAGTTTTATTTACAAGTGTAAGTTTCAGTGTGTGTGTGTTTGTGTGCTGCTTTTTTGCGAGTTCTAACCTCTAAAGAGAGTATGAGTGCCAGAGAGAGATTGTATACAGACATTGGCAAATGTTTTGTTTATTAACAAAGTAAAAGTGTTGCTAACTTTATGGTTCTGCAACTTTTCTTTTGAAGAAAACTTAAATAACAAATGTTTAGTACTTAAAGAAGAAAATAACCGAAATTTGTGATTTTTTAAAATTAACAAAAAATTATTAAACTTATTTCGTCTTTTGGCAGCTTATTTGGAGATTAAGGACCTTTTAGGGATTTAAAGACAAAGACAGAAAATTATCACAAATTTTCCTTGATTAAGTATTTATTTAAGGTTGAAAATTAAATTGGCTTCATTTTGAAAAATATTCTTAAATAAGAACCAATTTAATTGAATTTAGAAAATTATCACAAATTAGGATTTTTTCTTAAATATATACTTAATTTGGGATTAAGAGCCATTATAGACTTAATAAGGTTATTTTCTTAAATGGATGCATATTTAAGGATTTAGAAACAATTTTAGTCGAATTTTAATTAATAATCACATATTAAGCTTATTTTTTGCAAATTAAGCTTATTTTATTAAATGGAACATAATTTAAATTTTATTTTGAAAATTTGCAAAATTGATCATAAAACAAAACAAAAAACAAAAATCACAAATAACTTTAGTTTTATTTTGAAAATAACTGAAATTAACAAAACAGACCCCAGATTAAGGTTATATTCTTAAACAGAAACTTATTAAGAGTTTAAAGACAATTTTAGTCGAATTTTTTAAATATAAAAATTATCTCAAATTAAGTTTATTCTTGTCATTAATGTACATTTAGAGGTAATTTTAGTTTTTATTTTTTTCTTTTTTCAATTAGACTCTTATTGAGGATTTACAGTTTATTCAAAATTACTAAAAATATTTTTTCGCAGATTAAGCTTATTTTTGAAATAAAAGCTTATTTCTTTAAATTGAAGTTTATTTAACGATTTTTAGTCAATTTTCGTTTATTTTTGAAATATATATCACAATCAATTTTATTTACTTAAATGGAATCTTTCTTAAGTATTTTGACAAAAATTTTGGTTGAATTTTGAAAATAATCGCAAATTAAGCTTACTTTTCTAATAATAGCTTATTTAAGGATATATAGCCAATTTTAGCTTATTTATTTAAATAGAGTCTAATTTGATGATTGAAATCCAATTTTAGTTGAATTTAGAAAATTTTTAAAAATGATCCCAAATTAAGCTTATTTTATTAAATGAATGATTATTTAAAAATTTATAAAATTTTTTTTTCGATTACTTCCTTAAAAGAAACATATTTAAGGCTTTAGATGCTTTTTAAAGGATACAAATATAATCACATATTAAACCTCTTTTTCTTTAATGGAAACTTAATCAAGAATCAACAAACAATCTTGAATTGAAACTTATTTAAGGACAAAGAAAAAATTTTTAGTTGAGAAACACAAATTAAAAAAAAGCCCAAGCTGTGATGTTTTCAAAAATTTCATTTTTTTAACTTAAATTCGTTCAAAATCGGTGATATAGCATTTATAGTCAAAAAAAGCTTAATATGTGATCACTTGCATGAAATTTTAAAAATTAAAAAGTTGCTCATTTAGAATTTTGAAATATATTATAAATGATTACAAGTCAAACTTATTTTCCTAAATAGAGTCTTTTTTAGGGATTCAGTATAAATGATCACAAATTAAGCTAAATTTCTGAAATAGAGGCTTTCATAGAGAATTAGATAAAATTTTAGCAGAATTTTGAAAAATTTCAAAAATGATAATAGATTTTCGTTATTTTCTTAATTAAAAGTTAATTTTGATTGAATTTTGGGAAAAAGGCCAATATTTTTCAAAAATAATATTAATCTGTGATAATTTTCCACATTTGTTTGAATTCCACTAACATTGATCTTAAATCTTTAAAAAAACTTTAATGCAATAAAATACATTAAAGTCATTTCTCATAATTCACAATCAATTTTAGTGAAAATTAAAAAAAAAAATATGGAAATTTTTCACAGATTTATATTATTTTTAAATAAAGTCAATTTTAATTAATCTGGAAATTATTAAAATTATTCACAGATAAATCGTATTTTCTAAAACAGAGAGTTATTAAAAGATAAAGGGCATATTTTAGTAAAATGACGAAAAATATTAAAAATGATCACATATTTATATTATTATTTAAAAAGGGACATCTTCTTTAAGGATTTTTTTCTTAAAAGGAGTTTATTTAGCAACTGCATCTTAGGTGAATTTCGAAAATTAATAAACATAATCTCGGATTAAGCTAATTATGCTTAAATAGAGATTTGTGAAAGATTTAAAGCCCATTTTGGTTGAAAATTGAAAAATTATAAAAATAATCGCAGTTTAAGTTAATTTTTAATAAAAAGTTTATTTATGGATTTAGAAAAAATTTTAGTTGAATTTGTAAATTTAAAAAAATGATCACATATGAAGCTCATTTTCTGGTTTAGGTGCTTATATAAAGATTTAAAAAATATATTTTTAAAAATAACAAAAATAATCACATATTAATCTAATTTCCTAAAAAAGCGATTTAGAAAAATTTTTAGTTGATTTTTCAAAATTAATGAAAATAATCACAAATTAAGTTTATTTTTTAATTAAATTCTTATTTAAGGATTTAAATACAATTTGTCTTGAATTTTTTGCTGTTCATAATCACTGTTATACTCTCTATTTTCAAATTTTAGCTCTCACTTTATATTTCCTCTCTTTTTCTATTTTCGTCTCTTTTTATATTTTTGCTATTTCTCTCAATTATTTGTTATTTTAGCAACAAACTTAACATTTATAACAAAATAAGTTGACCCAGTGAATTGTTGTTTATATATGTGTTTGTGTGTGAGTGTGGAAATAAAAATTTTTATTTACCAACAACAACAACAACAACTAAAAATAATGTTTTCTTTCCGGGGTTGAAGCAAAAAAAAAGAGGAAAAAAATCAGGAATAAATGAAAATAAATACACACACATTTTCACTTACACACTTTTTTTCGGGGTGTTAAAACTGAAATAAGTTTTGGTCACGCATTAGTATTGTTATTATTGTAACTGCTGCTGCTACTCATGTTATTGTTGTTATTTTTTGCATAAACTTGTTGAAACACAAACAATATAAGGAAAAACGCAAAAATAACTAAAATAAAATCTCACCTGAATTTCAATAAAAGTGAAGTGAAATCGAGAAAAAAGGCAAAATAAACATAAAAACTCCAAAAGCAAAATGTGTGTGTGTGTGTAGTACACACACATACAGACACATCTTGCTTTATACTCCTTTCTTCTTTAATGCGTAAATTTTTATGTTTTTTGGGAGATTCTCAAAAGCAAATAAAAATATGGCGGTTTGTTAAAATTTTTGCACGTGTACATTATTCTTGATAAGGAAGACAAAAAAGAAGAAAATAAATAAAAATCACTTTATTTATTTGTGAAGGAGTAAACAATAAATAAGACTTTAATACAAGAAAAAAGCTTAATCTGTGATCAATTAAAATTTAACTAAAATTTGCTCTAAACACTTATTTTTGTTAACTTTAGATCTTTTTTTTTATTTCTTTTCAAAATTCAACTGAAAAAATGGTTCTAAATGCTTAAATAAACTTTTTTTCCAAAAATAAGCTTAATTTGTGATTATTCAAAATATATTTCCATATTTGCTTTATGTCCTTAATTTTTGTTATTTTTCAAAATTCAACCAAAATTGGCCCTAAAATTCTTAAATAAGCCCCTTTATAAAATATAAACATAATTTGTGATCTTTGTTAAAATATTTCAAAATTGGCTTCATGTCCGTAATTTTTGTTATCTTTAGAATTCAACTAAAATTGGATCTAACTCTTAAAGATAGCTTCTTAAGAAAGGAAGCTTAATTTGTGATTATTTGTAATATATTTCATAATTAGCTATATGACCTTAATTTTTGTTATTTTTCAAAATTCAACTAAAATTGGATCTTAATACTTAAATAAGTCACTAATTAAGAAAATAAGTTTAATTTGTTATCATTTTTAATTTATTTCCAAATTGGCTTCATGTTCATAATTTTTGTTGTTTTTCAAAATTTAACTAAAATTGGCTCCAAATGCTTAAATAAGCCTCTTAGTAATTTTTAATATATTCCAATTGACTAAATTTGGGTCAAAAGTTCCAAATAAGCCTCCATTTAGAAACTAGACTTAATCTGTGACCAAAGACATATTTCCAAATTGTTTTTATGTCTATAATTTTTGCTTTATTGCAAAATTGAACTAAAATTGAGTTTAAATACTTAGATTTGTTACTAATTAAAAAATAAGCTTAATTTGTGATCATACTTAATATATCTTCAAATTGGCTTTAGATTCATAATTTTTATTATTTTTGAAAATTTACCCAAAATAGGCTTCAAATTGCTTAAATAAACCTTTAGTTAACAAAAGAAGATTAATTTGTGATCATTTCAACTGTAATTTTCAAAACAAGACTACAATTGGCGCTCAATTCTTAAATAGGCCAATTTTAAGAAAAAAAGAGTGTAAACTGTGATATTGGTTATTTTCGAAATTGAACCTAAATTGAAATTAAAAGCTTAAATAAGGTTTTATTTAAGAAAAAAACCGAATTAGTGAGAATTTTTATAAATTTTCAAAATTCAACTTAAATTAATTTTAAATCCTTAAAAAAGCCTCTATTTGAGAAAATAAGCTTAATTTGTGATCCTCAAAATTCAATAACAATAACTTTAATCTTGGATAATTTTTGTTAATTTTCAAAATGCAACTAAAATTGACTCTCAATCCTTAAAAAGTTTTCATTTAAGAAAATAAGCCTAATTAGGGATTTCTTTTAATATTTCTCGTTATTAAGCTACAATTACAATAATATTGGATAATTTTTATTAATATTCAAAATTTAACTAAAATCAACACTTAATCCAAAATAGCCTTTATTTTAGAAAATAAGCTTAATCGGTGATCATTTCTAATAATTTTAAAAATACAACGGAAATTCTATCTAATTCCTAAAATCGACAAAATTTAAGATAATAAGCTTAATTTGTGATCATATTTTCAAGATAAAAATAAAATTGTCTCTATATCCTTATTTAAAGTTTTTATTAGGAAAATAAGCTTAATGTGTCACATTACCAATATTGTCTTTAAATAAGACTCTTTTTACAAAATAAGATTATTTTGTGGTCGATTCCGCTTATTTTTTATTTAAAGTAAAAGCGAGAATTGAGGCTAAATTTTCTATTAAGCATTTATTGAAACAAATAAGCTTAATCCGTAATAATTTTTGTTCATTTTAAAATATTAACTAAAATTGACCTTAAATCCTTAATTAGACCCATATTTCATAAAATAACCTTAATCTCTGATGAATCTAATGTTGCTAATATTTCTCAAAATAAAGTATTGTTATCATTCATTACCGAAATTAAGTTCAAATCGACTTTAAATCCCTAAATTGGCTGCCAATAAAATAATAATCATAATCTGTGATAAATTTTGTTATTTTTCGAAATCAAAATAAATATGTCTTTAAATTTATAAATAAGCTTTTGACTAAAGAAATAAACTTGATATGTGATCATTTTCGTTTATATTCACAATTCAGCTAAAATAAACATCTAAATGAGAAAATAAGCTTAATATGTGATTTTTTAAATTTTCACAATTTCACTAAAATTTTTTTTGTATCCTTAATTAAGTTTCCATTGATTAAAATATCATTCTTAATATTTGCCTAAATTCCATTAAAATATCGTCAAATCAACAAAAATAACATTAATCTGTGATCATTTTTATAATTTTAATAAAATTGCTTCTGTTACTTTAAAAAAGAACTTGAATTGAATTTTATGCCAAAAACTTTAATTTTCATCTTTTTTGTTGTTTTTCACATAAAAGGAAATTTAATTTTTAGGAGAACAGGAAATATCATTAAGTTTCCGTTTAAAAAGAAAACCGTTGATAGTTTTGGTTTATTTTTAACAAAATTTCTTTATGACATTCGTAAAAAACTGCTGATTTAGCAGTTTTTGCTGATAACTAAACTAAAACAAAAAAAAAGCGAAAACTTTTTTCATAAAACAAATTTTATTATCAAGAGTTTAGAAAAAAAGGGAGAAAAAGACTTTATAATAAACCTTAGTTTTTTGTTAAAATAAATCCTTTTGCCATTAAATATTTTAAAAAAAATTTTTAAGGCAAAATAAAACACTAAATTATAGTCAAAATCTAAAACAAGTGATTAAATCTTATAAAAAGCACTTTTTTAATTTTAGACATTTAATAAAAAAGGTTAATCAAAATGATGAACGAGATAAAAGGAACAATTTCAAATAGACAACTGTTCAGTTGACAAAATTTTATAAAGGTTTTTTGTTGGAAAAGTCTTTATTAAAGGATGCTGAAATTTTTGAAAAATCATTTAAGTGAAAATGACATTTTTAGCTCAAATTTATTTAAGTCTTTTTTTACCTTAAAAAATATTTCCATTAAATATTTTCCCCAAATTAGTTTTATTCCACTCAACCAGTTAATATTTTTCCCCCAAAAAATCTTTATTTTTTTTGAAAGAATTTCATTAAAAATTCTCTTAATTCCCTCATTTACTTTTTGTCACTTTATTCGGTACCTTTTTGTTGTTTTTATATCTCCATCATTTAGCAAATTGAGGAAATAAAATTGAAGTCTTTTTTTCTTTATTTAAATTTGAAAAATTCAGTTTTACGCTCTCCCCCTCTCACTCTCTTTTGGTCTTCCATATTGCTTCACTACTGAACTAATTATGTTCTTTTTCAAAATTAAATTCTTTACAATGTAAAACTTCATACAAACACACGTGTTTTAGTTAAATGTTATACACACACTTAAACAACCACACGCATACGCTCACGTATATACATAAACAGTTTTGTTTTTATACACCTTAACGGTGAATACTTTTTATTATACTCATGAGTAGAGAGTTAGAGAGTTTTTTTTTTCTTACTCATTTTTCTTAATTTACAATTAAATGTTTTTGTTTTCGAAAAAGAAAGTAACAACAAAAAAAATCAACACGTTGTTTTTTAATTTCTTAGAGAGTCACGAAGTGAGTAATTGGTGTAAGTGTATAAGTATGTAAAACAAAGTGTTGTATACTTTTTGGGATCTGAAATGTAATATTTGTAATTTTGCATGTTTTACAGTGAACAGTGATGAAAAATGGGTTAAAACATCAGAATCTTTATTTCCAAATGATCGTATTTTTAATCTTCATTTATGAAGATTAAAAAAATAAAACTCTTCTTTTATTAACTTTTATTTTACTCTTCTTTCAGTAAAGAATAAACAAGAGTATTATTTTTTAATTCGCTCAAAAATGGAAAATAGGATACGGCAGACTGATAAATTTCTTATCGCAATAAAACTTACAGTTGTTGTTTAACTCTAAAAAATGCAATAACAAAAACACACAATAATTTATATAACAAAAGTAAACGTATCTTAATATGTAAGTACGTTTGTACATACAAGCATCCCTTTTTCAACTAAATGAAAAACATGTTTGACTGCTACACACGATTTCAAAACAATTTGTGTGAATTTTTCTTTTTAAAACTCTTTTTTTTAATTTCGCTCTTTTTTATTTTTATCTTTGTTTTTGATTTTTATCATAAATTAGAATTAAACTCTTTTTAAAGAGCGATAAACACATAAAACTAAATAATATTATACTCTTTGAAAGATCTGATTTTAAACTCTTTTTTTGAATTTCGCTCTTTTTTATTTTTATCTTTGTTTTTGATTTTTATCATTAATTAGAATTAAACTCTTTTTAAAGAGCGATAAACAAATAAAATAAAATTATGATCTTTGCAAGAACCGATCTTATGAAGAGTAAAAAAAAGAGTGTAAAAACGTAACCTGAAAAATATAAATTTCAATTATTAAAAAATAAAGTGTATTTTTTAATTAAAGTCCTTTTAAGAATTAGTTTAAGCTTATTTTCTTTAAAGCGGCTTATTAAGAGACTGATTTGTAAAACATTGAATATGATCACAGATTAAATTTATTTCTCGACAAAGAGATTTATTTAAGGACTAAGGCCCCTTTTTGTTTTATTTTAAATGTGTACAGAATCAATCCCATATAAAAATTAATTTTTTATTATCGAAAAATTCTTAAACTTACAGTTTGAATTGTTCGATTGATAGGATGCCAAGACAGATCAGAAATAAGTGTAATGTGTCCACACTTTAGGACACCATTTAATTCCGGGCAGTCGCCCATAGTGATAGGATGCCAAGACGGGTCAGAAATAAGTGGACACATTGTAAACATTCCTTGATGTAAATTTCGGTATTTATAGAGTCTTTTGTCTCCATAATACATATTGCATCAGCAAAATAAAATTTTTGACCAGGAAATTGCGAACTGAAATCTGTATTAAAACTATTAAAATCTGAACTACAGTCTGTACTTGAACCTGAACTAAAATCTAAATTTAAATATGGAATTTTAGAACCTAAACTGTAATCTGAACACAAATCAGATCTAAAATCATGTCTGTAATCTGAATTAGGATCTGCAACATAATTCAAACTAGTTTCTTAACTGGAATCCGAGCTCAAAATATGAACTTAAATCCAAACTTAAAACTCAACAAGACTCAGTTGTAAATTCTGAACAGGAAAGTGAAGTGAAATTTGATCTGGAATTTTCTTATTTCAACAAAACATTAAAATTGTTCATAACTTTTTTTCGCCCCTTTTACCTGATTTATATGTATAATTCTCTTTCTCCAACATCCTGTGTTTACCCAGACGTATGATTAATTTGAATGTTAAATAAATATCTCTCACTTCCTCCTCACTGAATCTCTAAGTAATGACCATTTATCATTTCCTAAACATATTTTTTTAATTTAATTTCTTTTTTTAACAAAATTCAAATTACAATTATTTATAATTTATGTGCGAGAGAGAAAAAAAGAAAAATCAATTTCCTTCTTTTTTTTGTGCTAAAAATAATGAAAACATTTTTGTTTAATTTTTCTCTAGAATTATTTTTATTATTTGTTGAGGTTTCTGTTGTTTTTTTTTCTTCATCTAACTGGGTTTTAGGGTTTATCTTTTGCATAACAAAAATTCCAAACAGTTTTCTCCAACACCTTCCCCACTAAGAGAAACAAGCTCTACATGATGTCCTTTCAAAAAATGAGAAAAATCTTTTGGGGCAAAAAAAAAAAATGTTTTAAATATAAATAAACAAGAATTTTTTTTTTATTTGAAAAACTAGTTGTTACTGACATTTCAGATTCTCACTTCGAGATTCTCTTCTTTTTTTTTTTTTGCTTTGTTTTTACCAGGACGGACTAAACCTTTCAAATGTCTGTTCAATTTTTTTTTGTTTCCTTTTTTTTGAACCTCCACCACTTCAAGTGGTAAAGAAGGTATATTAACTTTGTCATTCCGTGTGTAATGCTAGAAAGGAATCATCTTAGATCATATAATGTATAAATATTCTTGCACCAAATCAAAATCTGAGTCAATTTAGCTATTTCCGTCTGTCCATCTGTCTGTCCCTTCATCTGTTTGTGTGCTTTTGGCACGCTTGCATCTACAAAAATTGACACAGTTTTATAAAATTCCGCCTGAGTATTTTTTATAGTCCTGAGAAGTATCCTATTTAAAACTAGTAAAAACGGTTTAGTTTTTTAAAAGATATAGACCCATATCTGAGGCAACCTCTTACTTCAGGCAAAAAACGTTTGTAAAATTGTCTTTTACTAATCGACGAATTAAAAGAATTGAAATTTTGCCATAATATTAAGTTAAATGTTCTTCATAATCATTCCAAAAATTATCAAAATCGGTTCAGTAATAAAAAAGTTATAGCCAGAATTATAACTTATATTATGATTCAGTTTAGGAAAAACTCTTTTATGTTGTATATGTCTGTAAATGTGTGCATGTGTGTGTGTATTTACGAAACATAACGTATTTACTTCAGCTGTATTTGTGGTGAAGGGTATAGAAGATTCGGCACAGTTGAATATAGCATTGATACTACTTTTACTTTTGAGGTTATGTGTATTAAAGCTCTTGGGCCATTTCAAATAAACCTTAAACAAATACTGCTAAAGGTTCTGTATATATGTATGTGTATTGTTTTTAAGTATAAATATTAACGAAAACCTGACAAAAGGATAATACACAAGGATTACCCCAGTTATTCTCCTCAACGACACACAAAAAAAAAATACAACAAAAATCAAATCTTTGTTACAAAATGCATCTAAAGAATTTAATTCTGAAATATTTTCCCATACTTGTTTTCGATTTTCTTATTTTATTTGCTGAAATGTTATTGGATTTTCATGTATTTTAAGGATACTTCAACAAAACAAATGATAACAAATACAAATGTGTCCATAGGATTACAAAAGAAATACTTATGAAAATAGCATTAACATGTCTACCGGAAACAATGAGAAATTCTTATCATATAAGAAAGTATTTGATATATTTTTATATTGATTGAAAAAATCATGAATGTTTCAGCTTTAATAATCATTTTTTAAAATGAAAATCCCTTAAAAACTGTCCCAGATATAAGCAATTTAATGAAATAACCTCTCTAATTAATATCAATCATACGCCACCTCATTTAGAAGTAAAATAATTTTTAATAAACCCATAACTCCTGAACCACTTAAGCCATTCTTTTCAAATTTTCAGCCATAATAAAAGAGGTAACTTGCTTTCAAACCATCTTTTATACAAATTAAAATTTTTAAAATTAAACCCCATAATCCAGACCTGAAGTAGACCCCCATGAAAATATATTTTATTACATTTTTTCTTTTCTTTCATTGTAAGAAAATAATGAAAAAATCTCTTAAACTTGCATTCTTAAAACCTCTAGAATTTCATTTATTACATTGTCATTCAATCTTTGTCTGTTCACAAACACTCACACACACATATTAATCCTTTTATCTCTCGTTTTGGCCTCCAAAATTTAACAACTTTAATATCTTTTACTTTAACTAAAGTAGAAGAGATAAAATACTGAATTTTATTTAACAAATTGATTTTATTACTGTTACTGTCTTTGCTGTTGTGTTAAATTTATTGTCTCTTTTACATCTGTCAGACATTATCTTAACATGTCTTATCCCTTTTAGTCATTTTGCTAAGAATCCTTTAGCCCAAAGACTTCCACCTGTCACAAGATATTTAGCAAGTTTTATTTAAACAACAGACGAAGTCCGCATTATTTTTCTATTGAAAAAAAGTTTAAATTGTTTTAAAATTTTGTTTAATTTCTCTTACATTTGGTCTTCCCAATGGATTTTTGTGACCTTTGTCCTTTGAGTACATATAAACACCCTATGAATATTTAACTGATCATTTCATTGATTAAAACTTCTGCTAGTTCTGATTATAGTTTAGTTCTAGTTCAGATTCTAATTCAGATTATAGTTCAGATTCTGGTCCAAGTTCAAGCTCTATTTCAGATTCTAGTTGAAATTCTAGTTCAGATTCCAGTTCAGGTTCCAATTCAAATTTCTGTTCAGATTCCAGTTCAGGTTCTAATTCAGATTCTAGTTCAGATTCCAGTTCAGGTTCTAATTCAGATTCTAGTTCAGATTCCAGTTCAGGTTCTAATTCAGATTTTAGTTCAGATTCCAGTTCAGGTTCTAATGCAGATTTTAGTTTAAATTCCATTTCAGATTCTAGTGGAAATTCTAGTTCAGATTCTTGTTCAGATTGTAGTTGAAGTTCTGTTCCAGGTTTCAGTTAAGATTTTAGTTCAGATCAAGTTTAAATCAGGTTTGAGTTCAGGTTCTAGTTAAGATTATAGTTCAGATTTTGTTGCATATTCTAGTTCAAATAATCCCCAAACGAAGTATATTTGCTATTTCCCCTTAAATGCCTTAAATTATTTCCTTTTTTATTGCCAGTTTTTGTAGTTTATGTTGTAAATTTTTCACTGACTGACAAACTTAGTCTTATTTGATTTTCATTATCCTCTTTTCATTGGAAATCCTTGAATGGCATCATGTATTGCCATTTTACAATTTCCTAATGCTGCTTTAGTATTTATGTTGTTACAGCTTTAAAAAGGATACAATTTTCTTTTTGGCACACAAATACAGAAACTAAAACAAATAAGAAACAGATGTTGCATTTCAAAATGATATCAGTAAGAGGACATACTCTCTCCCTCTCTCTCTCTTCCTCTCTATTCCTTTCTTTGTGTTGCTATGACAAACACATTGACAATAAGCAGACAGACCACACATACAAGCGGTTTAGTCATGTAAGTAATTGTCCAAACTCCAACACACACTTAACTAGTAATACATACACATGTATGTGTAATCTTTTCCTTTTGTATGTGTTTAAGGTTAGAATTTCTAACAGTTTTCCAAACAATTTGGTTTCCAGTATTTAGACTGATAAGGTTTTATATTCTTTTTTTCTTTTTTCCTTTATTTTGTGACCCCTCAAAACTGTAGAAGATAACCAGATGATTTATGTGGTGGCTCTTGGAAAATCAAATTTGGAAATAATTCCGAAAATTTATCTCAAAATGAAAATGCATTTGCCAAGAAATAACTTTAACTTAAAAAAAATGTTGAAATGCCATTGAGTGAAAATGGAAAATAAACTTAAATAAGTTATTTAAATCATTTTATTTCAAATCAATTAAATTCTTCTCAAATCCTCTTTTATCACAAAAGAAAAACTGTTTTTCATAGAAAACTTTTTTTGGAAAACTTTCTGTTGGATTGATTGTAAAAAAAGCATAGAAATCTCTAAATTTCCTTAAATATTTTAGCTGAGTTTTTCAATAACATTTATTCTTCTTCATTTTATGGTTTCTCACATCTTCTCTGATTTATATTTTTCCTTTTTTTCGCCAAGTTTTCTTGGTCGTGCTCTTTTTAATATTTTAACAGTCGTAAAAATTTTTTGGAACCCAGAAAAAAAAATTAAATGTGCAACAAAAAGTTTTATATATCAACATGCTGTACTGCATTGAAATTGCCAACTTCAACAATGTTTGAACATGATTTTTAATTGCAACGAATAAGTTTCAATGCTGCTGATGGCAGAAGCAATAAAATTAACCTTTAACTTGAATCAAAACTTAACAAGAGCTAAAGTGAACCGGAATGGAACAAGACTCTGATCTTGAATCTGAAGAAGAACCTGAGCTACAATCTGAACTAGATTCTCAACTAAAATCTAAATTAGAAGCTGAATTAGAATCTTAACAAGACTCTTGAATGGAATCTGAACTTAAATCTGAACTAGAATCTGAACCAGAATTTGAACTAGAACTGAACTAGAACTGAACAAGTACTGAACTAGAACTGAACTAAAACTGAACTAAAACTGAACTAGAACTGAATAAGAGCAGATCGAGAACTGAACAAAAGCTGAACTCGAACTGAACTCGAACTGAACTAGAACTGAACAAGAACTGAACAAGAACAGATCTAGAACTGAACTAGAACTGAACAAGAACTGAACAAAAGCCGAACTAGAACTGAACAAGAACAGATCTAGAACTGAACTAGAACTGAACAAGAACTGAACTAGAACTGAACAAAAGCCGAACTAGAACTCAACAAGAACAGATCTAGAACTGAACTAGAACTGAAGAAGAACTGAACAAGAACTGAACTAGAACTGAACTAGAACTGAACAAAAGCCGAACTAGAACTGAACAAGAACAGATCTAGAACTGAACTAGAACTGAACAAGAACAGAACAAGAACTGAACAAGAACTGAACTAGAACTGAACTAGAACTGAATAAGAGCAGATCGAGAACTGAACAAAAGCTGAACTCGAACTGAACTCGAACTGAACTCGAACTGAACTAGAACTGAACAAGAACTGAACAAGAACAGATCTAGAACTGAACTAGAACTGAACAAAAGCCGAACTAGAACTGAACAAGAACAGATCTAGAACTGAACTAGAACTGAACAAGAACTGAACAAGAACTGAACAAGAACTGAACTAGAACTGAACTAGAACTGAACAAGAACTGAACTAGAACTGAACAAGAACTGAACAAGAACTGAACAAGAACTGAACTAGAACTGAACTAGAACTGAACAAGAACTGAACTAGAACTTAACAAGAACAGATCTATAACTGAAATCGAACTGAACAAGAACTGAACTAGAACTGAACAAAAGCCGAACTAGAACTGAACAAGAACGGATCTAGAACTGAACTAGAACTGAACAAGAACTGAACAAGAACTGAACAAGAACTGAACAAGAACTGAACAAGAACTGAACTAGAACTTAACAAGAACAGATCTATAACTGAAATCGAACTGAACTAGAACAGATCTAGAACTGAACAAAAGCTGAACTAGAACTGAACGAGAACAGAACTGAACAAGAACTGAACTAGAACTGAACAAGAACTGAACTAGAACTGAATAAGAACAGATCTATAACTGAACAAAAGCCGAACTAGAACTGACCAAGAACAGATCTAAAACTGAACTAGAACTGAACTCGAACTGAACTAGAACTGAACAAGAACTGAACTAGAACTGAACAAGAACTGAACCAGAACTGAACAAGAAAAGATCTATAACTGAACAAAAGCCGAACTAGAACTGAACTTGAACTGAAGTAAATCTGGACTAGAACTGAATAAGAACTAAAGACTGAACTGAATTCAAACTGAAGTAGAACTAATTTATAACTGAACTAAAACTTAACAAAGTTAAACTAATTTTGTCCTTTTTGTCTAATAAAAACTGTAAATTTAACACTCTGTCCTAACAACTGGTCTTGTTTCAAAATTAAATTTTTTGCTTTGGATTTTTTTCAATAATTTTTATTTCCACATTTTTACGAATTATGAATACAAATTACAAAATGACCAAAACTCCAAGACCAAATATCATAAAAAAGGATAACACAATTTCAGCTAAAATTAAAGATAACAATTACAACAAAAATGTTAAATAATTTTTGGCATTAATAATGTTTGAAATAAATTTAAATAAAAAAAGAAAAAACTAAAGTTATATTTTAATTAAAAAAAAAAGGAGATAAAGAGTTTAGAAAAATGAATTAAATTTTTAAAATAAAAAAAATAAATAGATAAAATTTGCAATTTTTAATTATTTAATGAAAATTTTATTATGAAATTCTAAAAATTAATTTATATTAATTTATTTATATTCAATTTGCTGAAATAAACGGAAATGAATTTTCCACTTATTAATAAATAATATTATTTCCTTTAGGAAGCAGGAGGGCGTATAAGTTATATCAAATTTCAATCATCGATATTAATCAAACGCCTACATGTTGGAAGCTTAAGTCATTCGCCATTTGTTTGCAAATAATAACATTATTATTTTGGATTTCAGACCTTCCTCCCTCCCTCCCCTTTTTAGTCTGGTTTATTAATAAGTTTATTGATTGGATTCTTGGTTAAAATTGCCAGCAAATAACGGGGAATATAATTGAATAAAATATGTCGTTTTTTGTGGATTTTTTTCAGTTTTTGCTTTCGCCTTTTATTTTGTGAAACTTAATCAACTTGAAAGTTTCAGAAACTTGCTGATACAGACATATATTTTATACGATTATGTACATTTAATTTATTGTTATTATTAATAATTTATATTAACATAAAACTTTTAGTAAAAAATACACTAAAACAAAATATATATATAAAATTTAAATAAAACATTTTTAATTTAATGCATTAAAGACATGATGATTGAAGCTGCTGCTTACAAATTTTATTTCAAATTGCACTCTTTTCACTGTTCTTCAATTAAAACTACTTAAAACCTCCCGTTCGTATGATTAATATTAATTATTGGGTAAATTTACTTGAAGTACTATAACTTATTCATTTCTAAATCGATTTTGTTGAAATAAGTTTCAAATAAAAAGCAACGTATTACGATGTAATATAAAAATTTCAAAAATATATGTAAATATATTTTGTTTAAAAAAATAAATTTAAAAAATTAAAAATTTTTAATTTAAATTTTTTATAAATTTTGTCTTAACTTTTTATTTAAAAACAGATTAAAAATATTTTCAAATATTATATATCAACTACTAACATTTCCTATTCTCCTTGTTCATCTATTTTCATAATACTTCAACACAATTTAAGCCTCCAGTACGTATGATTGATATTAATTATTTAGTAATTTAACTAAAACAGCTAAAACTTCTTTAGTTGTTAACCGATTTTATTCAAATTTATTTCTAAAAAAAGACAACATATTAAGGTTTATTACAAAAATATAAAAAACATAATTTTAAATATACTTTGTCTAGTAAAAATTTTTCAAAATTAAAAATTTCTCTGCATTTTTTTGTTTTTTTTTTTTTTTTTTTTTTTTTGTTTTTTCTTAAGTCCTCTTTTCAATAAAATAATTTGAGTTTCAAATGTATTTACAAAAAAGAGAACATATTAATGTTTATTTAAATAATATCAAAATAATAATTTTAAAAATATTTTGTCTAAAAAAAAAATTTAAAATTAAAAAGTTCCATTTAAATTTTTCATTAATTTGATCATTGATTTTGATTATGTTTTTTACATATATTAAAATTTATTTTAAATATTTAATAATTATTTATGACAACTACTAATATCTATTATTTCTTTTGTTACAGCTGTTAATTCAAAAAAAGTTTTTACCTTGGGTACGTATAATTAATATTAATTATTAAATAGTTTTATTAAAAGAACTATAACTATTTTATTTATTAACCGTTTTCCCTCTAAATTAATTTATTTAAAAGTAATTGTATTAAGTTTTATTGAAAAAATATATGAAAAATAATTTTCAAAATATTTTGTCTAAAAAAAATTAATTAAATATATTAATTTTAATTTTAATTCATATTGTCATCTAATATAAGCGATATTTTTGAATATGTGTTATATTATGAAATTAGTTTCTATATGATTTATATCCTTGACTAACATTTTTATTGTAAAATCCCTTTCTGTATGCAACATTCCACTTAAAAACGTTTGGGGCCTCTAGTACGTATGATTAATTTTAATTATGAGGTACACATACTTAAATAGTCATAACTTCTGTATTTTTAAACCGATTTTATTCAAACTAAATTCATTTAAAAGCCAACTTAACACAGCTTTAGAAAAAAAATATTCCAAACAATTTTTGCTTAGAATTTTTCCTATAAAAATTATATAAATATATATAGTTTTAAATTTTATTTCTCTCGCTAACATTTTTTAAATATTTTATAAAGATTTTAAATTAAATTTATATAGAATATTTTAACAAATGTTTTAATTAAACTTTCTTTTTTATATAAAATTTTATTAAAAATAATTTTAGGTCATTGAGGGGATGCGTATAATTGATGTTAAATATTTAATAATTTGACTTGAACAGCTATAACTACTTCATTTATTCACCGATTTTGATCATTTTAACTTTATATTGGAAACAATATATAAAGAATTAATAGAAAAATATTTAAAAAATTATATCTTACCCTGCATAATTTAAAAATTATTTAATATACATTTTTCAAGTTCTATTTTGCAATGATTTTTCTTTTTTTCATTCACTTAAATGAGATTTTTTATTTTTAATTAAAAATTATTTAAAATTAGAGAAAATATCAAATCTGTATAAAAATCTTTATATTTTATTATTTCAAAACTCATACTTTATTAAGCTTTTTCTAATTTTTAATTTAGCGTCAATGGTGCGTATGATTGATATTAATTATTGTGAAATTTTGCTTAATAGCGATTACTTTTTCATTTGTTAGCCGTTTTCAATTAAATTGATATCAGATAAAAGTCAACTTAATAGGGATAAATAGAAAAATATTTAAAAATTTTATTTCGAAATATTTTTCCTAAAATTATTATTTGAAATGTGGAATTCTTGCGAAATTTCATAATTTTCACTGATTTTGCTTTATTTTTATACGTTTTGAAATTTATTGTAATATTTAAGAGTTTTATACTTACATTTCGTAATAAGAAATAGAATAATTAAATCATTTTATTAAAATAAATTTGAGGCCTTGGGTGCGTATGATTGATATTAATTAAGGAGAAGTTTCACTTAAACCGCTATAACTTCTTTATTTGTAAAACGATTTTAATCAAATTTATATTAAATAAAAGCTTACATGATAGGGTTTAATAGAAAAATAGTTAAATAATTTTAGTTCGAAATATTTTTCTAAAATAATTATTTGAAATATATTATTTTAAAAATTTCCTCCATTTCCATTGATTTGACTTTAACTTTTTGATGTCTTAAAATAAGTTTTAAATATTTAAAAGTTATATTCAGCATGTGCTTCCATTATGTAATTAAAAATATACTTTATTTAAACCATTCTATTAAAATTAGTTGGGGGCCATGGATGCGTATGATTGATATTAATTAATGAGTTTTTTCATGTTAAAACCTATAACTTTTTTATTTGTTAACCGATTTTAATCAAATTTTGGTTATATAAAAGCCAACAAAACAGAGTTTAATGGAAAAATGCTAAAAAATGCTTTTCCTTATATTTTCTTTTTAAATGTCTTAATTAAATTTCATAATATTTTTTTTATTTCAATTTTTTCACTTAATTTTTATTTATTTTTGTTTTCAGTTAAAAATTTATTTCAAATATTTATATTTTCTATAAAAATCTTTATATTTTCTCAATTTTCTTTATATTATATTTCTTTAATCACTTATTTCTTTTATGTCCTTTATACATTGTTACAATATGCTATAAATTACTTTTCATTCTTGACCATTAATTTTATATTGTTGTAACAAACTATACAACCATTTTGATAGGTAACCCAAGAAATCCTCTATACCTTTTAGAAAACCTCTTGAAACTTTGTTATAAATCTGATGTCGGCATCATTATTATGAATGTAGTAGTAAATGTCGTAGTACAATACACGGCATCAATTATTTGGGACTTCAGAAAAAAACCATTAACATGGTGAATGTTGAGAAATCACTATTTTCTAAACTATCAATCACTTAAATGTCAATAATTTTAGCGTCTGGATTTTTTTGCTAAAGATTTTATTACTTAAAGGACTAAACTGGAAGTGAACTAAATTTCTTTTAAATCCTAAATCCGGAAAGAAAACCTTCTTCATTTTTTAAAAAATTTATTAGTTTTAGTATTTATTTTTTTATTAACATCACTTATGTATTTGACTTGTAATTGACTTGTTAAGTTTTAGTTTTCTTTTTTTCGCTTTAAAGGAGAGAAAGAAGGTAATAAAATATAAATGTTGAAATCTGAAAAAAATATTTTATAAAATAATAAAACAATTTCAGAGAAAAAACCTCAACATTTAATATAAACAAAAATAATAATAATAATCATAACAGGATGTCAAAAACATAAAACCACATATATACACACATAACATATACATAACATACATTTATATACATGTAACTTATTCACAACCAACCAATACATTCATATATTTATTCTATATGAAAAAAGTAAACAAACAAACAAACAGATGTGGTATACAAAAGACTATAAGTACCAACAAGAGAACTCCTACACATACACACACATACACAAAAACAAATTGCTCATATATATATGCACACACACAAGCACTAAAATGTATACAATTTATATACTCATGTCAGTGTATAAGGATTTAATGCAATATTTAAGTATGAAATATAGTCAAATTGAATAAAATTGAATTGAATAATTTCAAAAAACCAGCAGCAGCAACAGCAACAGCAACACATGTGTTGCTAACATTTTTAGTTGTCTTTTCAAAATTCTAATTTAATAACAAAAAAAAAAAAAAAGAACTTAAACTAACGAAACAACCAAATGAGACCAACTACTTTTTTTAACTTAGTTTTTATTCAATAAATCTGCCTCCCTTTTGAGGCCTCACAAAAAGTATTGAAATCTCAAAAAGAAAACATCCAGAGAAATCGGATAACCCCTTTTTCATCGCCCATGTCGGAATATCATGCCAGCAGAGCCTTAAACCTGTCTCTACATCCATAAGATGTCTGCAGTATAATTTCCATATACTTTTTCAAACTCTTCCTTAATTAATGGAATAATGTTATCATTTGTAATAAACCGTGAGCACCAATTATAGTCCGTAAAATTCTTGATTGTGCGGCTTAAAACGGTTGGACGATTTCACTGTCAAGTCTTAGTTTAGACTGATGGTTAATTAAACAAATGTCAGCTAGAGGCTCCATGTTACATAATCAGCCTGAGGAATGTTAACACCAATATCAGGAACTGTTGGACGGTTACGTCTTCTAAGATCGAAAGAGGGAGGCAGGTAGGTAAGAACTCAAAAGTAGAGTTCCTTATTCTCGTTTACAAGAAGCCGAGTTAGGGTGCTTGTATGTACTGAGAATTGCAGTATCATGTTTTTGAACACTTCCTCGAGAAACACCAGCCAACAACTTTAGCAACAACAAAAAGGACTACAGTATCACTCATAAAAAACTTATTCAAATCATTTCTAGTCCAATATGTATTTCTAATTAAAGTTCAAATTCTAGTTCTGATGACAGTTCAGATTTTAGATTAGATTTTTATGCAGATTGTAATTCGTATTCTATTTCATATTGTTCGGATGCCAGTTCAGTAGTGACATTAGAGTTCAGATTTTAGTTCAGATTCTATTTAAAATTTTTGTTCAATTTCTAGATTTTGATTCGAATGTTAGTTCAGACCGTAGTCCAAATTTCAGTTCAGATTTTAGCTAGAATACCAAGGTCATATTATAGTACAAATTTTCATTCAAAACTTTGTTCAGGTTCTCATTCCGATTCTATTTAAATTTTATTTAAAATTACAATTCAAAATCAGTTTCAGATTCAAGATACAGATTTGTTCAATTTCCGAATTTTTGTTCGGATGTTAGTTCAGATTATAGTTCATATTCGTGTTCAGATTTTAATTCCAATTCTCTCTCAGAATTTTGTTCCGATTCTTGTTCAAATTTTAATTCAAAATTTAATTCAATTGTTAGTACAGACTTTAGTACATACTTCAGTTCAATTTCAAGCTGAGATTTTAATTTAGATTTTAATTCATATTTCATTACAGATTTGACTTTCAATTCTGACTCAGATTTTGGTTCAGATTTAAGTCCAGATTCTAATTAGATATCATTTTTTAATTCAGATTAAGTTTGCATCGTTTTAATTTCGATCGATTTTATTTTTGATTCTAGCTCACGTTATATTTCTGTTAAAATTTCAGTTCACATATCAACTCAGATCATTCCGATTGTAGTTAAGACGCTGTTTCAGATTCTAGTTCTGTTTTAATTCTGCTCTAGTTAAGTTCTAGTTTAGTTCTTGTTCAGTTCCAGTTCAGTTCTAGTTCTGTTTTAGTTCAGTTCTAGCTCAGTTCTTGATAAATTCAAGTTTAGTTTGAGTTCCTTTCTAGTTCAGTTTTAGTTTAGTTCTTGTTTAGTTCTAGTTCAGTTTTAGTTTAGTTTTAGTTGAGTTCTAGTTCGGTCCAAGTTCAGTTCTAGTTCAGTTTAAGTTCAGTTCTAGTTCAATTCTAGTTTAGTTCTTTTTTAGTTCTTGTTTAGTTCTAGTTCAGTTCTACTTTAGTTCTTGTTTAGTTCTAGTTCAGTTCTACTTTAGTTCTTGTTTAGTTCTAGTTCAGTTTTAGTTCAGTTTTAGTTCAGTTCTAGTTCAGTTCTAGTTCAATTTTAGTTCAGTTCTAGTTCAGTTCTAGTTAATTTTTTGTTCAGTTCTAGTTCAGTTCTAGTTCAATTTTAGTTCAGTTCTAGTTCCGTTCTAGTTCATTTTTTGTTCAGTTCTAGTTCAGTTCTAATTCAGTTCTAGTTCAGTTCTAATTCAGTTCTAGTTCAATTTTAGTTCAGTTCTAGTTCAGTTCTAGTTTCGTTCTAATTCAGTTCTAGTTCAATTTTAGTTCAGTTTTAGTTCAGTTCTAGTTCCGTTCTAGCTCTAGTTCAGCTCTAGTTCAGTTTTAATTAAATTCAAGTTCAGTTCTAGTTCAGATTCTAGTTGAGATTCTAGTTCAGTTGTGAATCAGTTCTAGTTTCGTTCTAGTTCAGTTCTAATTCATTTTTAGTTCCTTTTAAGTCCATATCCGGTTCCGTGTTGATTTCCTTTTCCTCTTGCCAAGTGTCAGTTATCAATTTTGAAGAACATTTATTATGTGTGTTTTTTTTTTTTTTTGTAGCACAAAATATAAAATAACATTTTTGGCGTATTGTTTTTCGCCTTCAATATGTACTTTTTTGGCATTTGTACTAAACTACGTGTTACTTTAACATTCTTTTCTCTCGATATCCTATTCCATAAGTATTTATCTATTTAACTTTATTTTATGTTTCGGCATTTTCTTTTTATATGAAAAGTACAAGATTTCTTTTTCTGAATTTGTGCCAAAACTAAACAAACATTGAATCACACAAAGATATCTAAATGAGTTTTAGAGGAAATTCGAAAAGTTCTTTAGAAACTTTATAACGAATTTATCTTTTATATGCTGGGAATTCTAAGAACTGATCAGACTGCCCTCTTACATACTTATTCACACAATTTATTTGTCTAAACTTGTTTTGTGTTATAATAAACCAAACGCAGTTGTGAGTTTGTGTGCGTGTGTATCTCTGTGTGTTTTATTTATTCAAGGGTTTTGTATTAGTGTTTGTACGTATGTATGTATGTATGTATGTATGTATGTATGTATGTATGTATGTATGTGTGTGTGCTGTATTTCTATTGTTAGTTGACATTTGGCACTTGTTGTCAAAATATTTTACCAACTTGTCTAACACATACTAACACATAAACACAAAACAATTGTGGCAACACCAAGTGAAGCACAAAAAAATGCTATTTAAAATATCGTAGCCTAAAAAACACTTTTATTTATTAAATCTCATTCTCATGCACATTCATTCAAATATTATCATTTATTTTTTTGCACTTAAGCCGAAAATAGCTTTAATTTGAAATAATGTTCGTTCACTGTTGCGTGTTTCATATGAATTGACATTTTTATTTATTTATTTCGATTTAATTCTCTCTTTGTTTTTGTTGTTGTTGTTTTTTTCGTTTTATTTCATTTTTTATTTTTGTAAAAATTTCTAGATCCTTTCGGATTTTTGCAAAAGCAGCAGATTTTTTCGTTGGTGATTTATTTTATTAAATTGTTGTTGTTTTTTTCTATTGAAACAATAATAATTGAAGGGAGAATTAAGGTTAAATATAAAAGGCAGAGAAACGTTATTTTTAAACGTTATAGTTAAATAAGCGCTACAAGTGGGCCTATAAGAAGGTAAACTAGAATCTGATCTGAACAAATTTCTGAAGAAGAATCAAAACTAAAATCTGTAATTGAATCGGAACTAAAGCCTAAAATAGAGACTGAATTAGAGTCTGAAGAAAAATCTGAAGAAGTAGCTGAACAAAAACCGGAACTAGAATTTGACATAGAATTTGGACTAAAATCTGAATAAGTGTTTGAACTCCAATCTGAATCAAAATCTGGACTTGAATATGAACTTAAGTTTTAACTAGAATCTGGACTATAATCTGAACCAAAATCTGGACTAAAACCAGAAATATGATATGAACTATAATCTGCAGAAGAACTTGGAGTAGAATCTAAACTGGAATCTAAAATTCAAATTTTCACTTAAAATTCAAATTTTCACTAAAAATTCAAATTTTCACTAAAAATTTAAATTTTCACTAAAAATTTAAATTTTCACTAAAAATTCAAATTTTCACTAAAAATTCAAATTTTCACTAAAAATTCAAATTTTCACTAAAAATTTAAATTTTCACTAATAATTCACATTTTCACTAAAAATTTCCATTTTCACTAAAAATTCACATTTTCACTAAAAATTTCCATTTTCACTAAAATTCACATTTTCACTAAAAATTCAAATTTTCACTAAAAATTCAAATTTTCACTAAAAATTCAAATTTTCACTAAAAATTCAAATTTTCACTAAAAATTCAAATTTTCACTAAAAATTCAAATTTTCACTAAAAATTCAAATTTTCACTAAAAATTCAAATTTTCACTAAAATTCAAATTTTCACTAAAAATTCAAATTTTCACTAAAATTCAAATTTCACTAAAAATTCAAATTTTCACTAAAATTCAAATTTTCACTAAAATTCAAATTTTCACTAAAAATTCAAATTTTCACTAAAAATTCAAATTTTCACTAAAAATGCACATTTTCACTAAAAATTCACATTTTCACTAAAAATGCACATTTCACTAAAACTGCACATTTTCACTAAAATTCACATTTTCACTAAAAATTCACATTTTCACTAAAAAATTCACATTTTCACTAAAAAATTCACATTTTCACTAAAAAATTCACATTTTCACTAAAAAATTCAAATTTTCACTAAAAATTCACATTTTCACTAAAAATTCAAATTTTCACTAAAAATTCAAATTTTCACTAAAAATTCAAATTTTCACTAAAAATTCAAATTTTCACTAAAAATTCAAATTTTCACTAAAATTCAAATTTTCACTAAAAATTCAAATTTTCACTAAAATTCAAATTTTCACTAAAAATTCAAATTTTCACTAAAAATTCAAATTTTCACTAAAAATTCAAATTTTCACTAAAAATTCAAATTTTCACTAAAAATGCACATTTTCACTAAAAATTCACATTTTCACTAAAAATGCACATTTTCACTAAAAACTGCACATTTTCACTAAAAATTCACATTTTCACTAAAAATTCACATTTTCACTAAAAATTCACATTTTCACTAAAAATTCACATTTTCACTAAAAATTCACATTTTCACTAAAAATTCACATTTTCACTAAAAATTCACATTTTCACTAAAAATTCACATTTTCACTAAAAATTCACATTTTCACTAAAAATTCACATTTTCACTAAAAATTCACATTTTCACTAAAAATTCACATTTTCACTAAAATTCACATTTTCACTAAAAATTCACATTTTCACTAAAAATTCACATTTTCACTAAAAATTCACATTTTCACTAAAATCACATTTTCACTAAAATTCACATTTTCACTAAAAATTCACATTTTCACTAAAAATTCACATTTTCACTAAAAATTCACATTTTCACTAAAAATTCACATTTTCACTAAAAATTCACATTTTCACTAAAAATTCACATTTTCACTAAAAATTCACATTTTCACTAAAAATTCACATTTTCACTAAAAATTCACATTTTCACTAAAAATTCACATTTTCACTAAAAATTCACATTTTCACTAAAAATTCACATTTTCACTAAAAATTCACATTTTCACTAAAAATTCACATTTTCACTAAAAATTCACATTTTCACTAAAAATTCACATTTTCACTAAAAATTCACATTTTCACTAAAAATTCACATTTTCACTAAAAATTCACATTTTCACTAAAAATTCACATTTTCACTAAAAATTCACATTTTCACTAAAATTCACATTTTCACTAAAAATTCACATTTTCACTAAAAATTCACATTTTCACTAAAAATTCACATTTTCACTAAAAATTCACATTTTCACTAAAAATTCACATTTTCACTAAAAATTCACATTTTCACTAAAAATTCACATTTTCACTAAAAATTCACATTTTCACTAAAAATTCACATTTTCACTAAAAATTCACATTTTCACTAAAAATTCACATTTTCACTAAAAATTCACATTTTCACTAAAAATTCAAATTTTCACTCAAAATTCAAATTTTCACTGAATTTTCTATTTTGATCTATTTTCATTATTTATTGTTATTAAAAGGATTTTTAGCTTATATCTGCCACAATTGCTTATTTTGCTTTAGTTTTCCTTTCCCAATTAAATTTTGCTTCAAAATTACAAATTCATTTAATGATTTTCCCTCACAGCTGGCTGACACTGTAGGGCATCTTATTGTGGGAAAACATGTCAATGCCAAGGCTTCACTTGCATTAGAGTCAATGATAAATTATAGTATTTAACAAACAATTTTTCTTACGAATTTTCACTTAAACTCACAATAAATAAAGGAAATAAGGAATAAAATAAAAATAAAAATAAAAGGAAATCTTGCAAACTCTCTGGTACTTTTTGATGAATCTAAGAAAAATAAATACAAATTACAAAAAGAGAAGAAAAGTAACGAAAAATTCAATTTATTTTTATTTTGATTTAGTTTTTGTATTTTTCGTTGTTTTTGTCGTTATAACCATAATATGTTTTACAAAGTCCTTATTTTTTGCTCCGTTTTCGACTGGAAATGTACTAGAGAGTTAAATTTTTTTATTTATTTCACTTGAATCCTTTTTTGCCTCAAGAGCTCATGAAGAAAAACCACTTAAAACAATAGTTATTTTTTGGTTAAAATTTCAACAAGAGAAACTAAAAAAATATGATAAAAAAACTATAACTAGTTGTTTTGCTATTTACTTAGTGACTTTGTTTAGTTGTTTGTTGGTTGAATGGTTTTGGTTTTGACTTGTTTGCCTTCGTGCTCTTCCGACCATTGTGTTTTTGCTCTCTCCCCCTCGTTCTTTTTCCCAAGACTTTATTGTTTCTTGTGTCCTTAATTTGATTTGTTGCAATTTTTCAAAGTCACTTATGTTAGATTTTCTTTTCATTTTTTCACAGTTTTTCCCATATACAAGCAAACACATACACTCACAAATACATAAGCAAAAAGAAAATTGTCATCATTGCATTTTTCTCTCTACAATACACATAAACAACCAAAAAAACAAACTGCTTTTGTCAGACTCTCTTAAAGCTTCAAAGCATCGGAATTGAAATTATTTTTTTTCCTTTTTTGTCATGATCCCTCCATTTGTTTATTCTCTTCCTGTCTGCCATTTCTGGTTTGTTACAACAACATCATTTAAATCGTATTTATTATAATAATCATCATAAATAATTGTTACAATTATTATTAAGAGGGATACTAAATGTCCTGTTTTTGTTCTTCTTCAGAAGGACAAAATAAGAATTTAAAAAAAGAAAAAATTCTGAAAATTCTTCTTTTGAATGTTATAATGAAAATTTCAATTTATATTCACGAATTAATGTTGGATTTAAGACAAAATTTATCATTTACAAAACTAAATTGTGGGGAAATTAGTTCTCAAAAGAATAGAATAATTACTGGACTTAATTTAATATGAATGAACTAAAACTAAAACAGAACTGAAATAGAACTGAACTAGAAATGAACTAGAACCGAACCAGAACTAAAACTGAACTAGAATTGAAGTAGAACTGAACTAGAATTGAAATAGAACTGAACTAAAGCTGAACTAGAACTGAACTAGAATTGAACTAAACTAGAACTAAACTAGAACTGAACTAGAGCTGAACTAAAACTGAATTAGAAATGAACTGAACTAGAACTGATCTAGATCTGATCTAGAACTGAACTAGAATCTAAAGTTGACTCTGAACTAGTTAGGCGAATCTTATATTTTAACCCATTTTGTTATCCAAGTTGGTCATAAGCTTTTCTCTATCTTCTTTATGGATGCTGCATCATCATCCTGTTTTTGTGAGGAAAGAAAACAAGCAATAGTGAATTTAAGTTACACAGATTAGAGAGGACGAGAGGGACTTTAATTGGTGTTTTAGGATATATTTTGTTTTGAAGTCAACGGTCCTATAACGCATTTGTTGTGGTTGCTAGATCAAGCGCCTTTTGATCGAGTGTCTTAGTTTTATAGTCAGCCAGTTTACGTTTCTTCTGCTGCCCTTCTAGGATATCAGTAGTTAGTTTGAGTTACAATACTATTCGACTCCTTACAGACTGTTGATGTCACTGTCAAGGTAGAGACCGGTTACATATAAGATGATTTTCTAACTTACAATTTAAAGATGACAGAGTATAGATATTTTAAATGTTACCAGGGATCACCAGATGACAGATGTGGGAACAGAAGCTTTTAAATTAAGAGGAACTTAGGTTCTAGAGAACTAAAGGGATCAATTTTCCATATGCTCTTTAACTCAATAAGCAAAGAAGCGCTTACTGTGGATTCTGATACTCAGGGAAAAAGGAAGGTACTATCCTACCCTGTTCTGACAGGAAATATTAGTTTGTTCTTCAGGCGACCCTACCAAGACGGCACAAAAGTCGTTATATCTCACAGGTAGTCATCTTGGTGAATTAGAAGAACTAGAAATAAAACTAGAACTAAAACCTGAACTTGCACCTAAACTAGAACTGATCTAGAAATACGACTGCTGAACTAGAACTAAACTTAAATTGAACAGGATTCTCGTCTAAAATTCAAAATAAAATCTGAACTAAACTTTAAACTAGAATCTGAACTGTATAGAAATCTGAACAGGAATATAGACCTGAACATTTTCTAGAATCTAAACTAGAATCCTTATCAGAAATGAATTGGAATTTAACTTAAATCTAAAGTAAAATTCGAACAAATCTGAACAAGAACTGAGATTGAAATAAACTTATAACTAAACAACAACTGAAACTCCAACATTTCTCTCTCAATTATGTCATCAAGCTTCTATTTTATATCATAATTATATACTAAAATACAAAAACAATTCAATTATTATCTTAATATTTACTTAAAATAAAACTTCTTAAAAAAACTTCAGGCAGATTTTAGTTTTTTAGCAAAACACCAATTGGAATTTAAATTGAAACTAAACTAAAACTACTCATTAAGTCTTAAGCTCTTCTCTCTCCTCTTTCTCTCTTCATTACAACTTTAACAATTTTGTTATAATATTTTAGCATAATTAAAACATGTGTTTATGTATGTGAAGGTGTGTGTGTATGTGTATGGGTATAATTTATTTTAATTTAATTATCTTTTCTATTACTTAAATAATGGCAAACATATGTTGCGAAAATATTGTTAGAAGTTAAAACTAAATTAAATATTAACGAACAAAAATGAAAATATATAACGAATTTTTAGACACCCTTCATTAAATCACAGTAATTGGAAGATAACCTATTGCAATGAAGGAATTTGAATAAATAAAGGAATATGAAGGTAAATTTATACAAATAAAGTTACACATCCGGTACTGAATTCAACATATTTATTTCCGCTTCGTAGTGCCGGAAACTGTGTTTAACAACATTATAATAAATTTGTTTCTATGTGTTTCCTTAATTAAACCTGTATATTATATACACGTGCTGGAGTACAATACGAGGTTAATCTGAATAGATTTTAGAACATTTATGAACTAAACTAGAAAAAAAGAAGAACAGCAGTGGAACTAAACGAGAATTCCGATTTGGTTTCAGTTTTAGTTTAGTTCTAGTTGAGTTCTGATACAGTTCTACTTCAGTTGTAATTCAGTTCTATTTCAGTTCTAGTTCAGTTCTATTTCAGTTATAGTTCAGTTCTATTTCAGTTATAGTTCAGTTCTTGTTCAGTTCTAGTTCAGTTTTAATTCAGTTCAATTTCAATTCTATTTCAGTTCTAGTTCAGTTCTATTTCAGTTCTTGTTCAGTTCTAATTCAGTTCTAGTTCAGGTCTATTTCAGTTCTAGTTCAGTTCTAGTTCAGTTCTACTTCAGTTTTAGTTCAGTTCTAGTTGAGTTCTGATTCAGTTCTACTTTAGTTCTACTTCAGTTCTAGTTTAGTTCTACTTCAGTTTTAGTTCAGTTCTATTTCAGTTCTAGTTCAGTTCTATTTTAGTTCTACTTCAGTTCTACTTCAGTTCTAGTTTAGTTCCAGTTCAGTTTTAGTTCAGTTTTAGTTCAGTTCTATTCCAGTTTTAGTTCAGTTCTTATTCAGTTCTATTTCAGTTCTTATTCAGTTCTAGTTCAGTTTTAGCTCAGTTCTACTCCAGTTCTATTCCAGTTCAATTTCAGTTCTAGCACAGTTTTATTTTAGTTCTATTTGAGTTCTGATTCAGTTCTAGTTTAGTTCTTATTCAGTTCTAGTTCAGTTCTAGTTCAGTTTTAATTCAGTTCTATTTCAATTCTATTTCAGTTCTAGCACAGTTTTATTTTAGTTCTATTTGAGTTCTGATTCAGTTCTAGTTTAGTTCTTATTCAGTTCTAGTTCAGTTCTAGTTCAGTTCTAGTTCAGTTCTATTTCAGTTCTAGTTCAGTTTAGCTGTAGTTCAATTCTGTTTAAGCCTACAAAATAGACAAGAATCTGAACTAGAATCTGAACATAAATCTGAATTGATCTCATAACTAAAAGCAGTAACTTCAATCTGACTTACATTCTTAACTCAAATCTGAACTGAAAACCGAATTCTAACTTATAATCTGAACTGTATTCTTAACAAGAATGTGATCTAGAATCTAACTTGATGTCAGAGCTTTAATCCGAATTGAAATCTGAACTAAAAACTTCAATCTAAATGTGGATTTTGAATTGGAGTACGTTCTACAATATGAAGTAGAATTAGAATTTGAATTTGAATCTGTACTTTAATCTGAACTGAATGCTAAATTAGAACCAGAACTGTAATCTTAAGTAAAATCAGAGTTATAATCTTAAGTGGGAACTAAACTAGAATCCAAACTAGAATTTAAACTGGAATCAGAAGTGGGCTTCTTATTCGAATCTGTACTACAATCAGTTCTAATTGATTAAATCTATATAAAAAATAAATTGGAATCTATAGTTTAAACTGGAATCTGAATTGGAATTTGAACTGGAATCAAAATTAGTGCCTGCATTGTAATGTGAAGTTAGATCCGAAATGAAATCTAAACTGGACTAAGTTTAATGGTGGAACTTGAATTGGAATCTGATGTTGTTAATTGAAGTGGAATCTGAATAAGAATCTAAACTTGAAACTAAATTCGAACTGTCCATTGTAAATTCCTGAAAATTCAAAATAAAATATTCTAAATAAATTTAACTCCTGCCACCTGCAGACAACAATAAAAAAATCCTTTAAATGTTTGTTAACGACATGTTTTCGCTTCTTTTATGCTGATGTGATATGTTGCTGACCACAAAAACCAACAAAATATAATTTTTGTTTGTTGCTGGTAAAACAAAAACTCGAGAACAATAATGACGATAACAACGAATTTTGAATGCCCTGCAATTATAATCTCTCCAGAGCAAGTTATCCGAATTGTTCTTGAATTAGCAACAAAAAATAAAATTAATATTGTGAATTATTTTTTTAACCCACTGAGTAGTAAGTCCATCATATCCTTATTTCTCTTCCTTAAGCTCCTGATTGTTACAAAAAACACATTTAACTCAATTTTAATGTAGGAAAACATGATTTTATCTTTTTCTCGTTAAATTAAATATTTTATTGTTTAGTTACATTTTTATTGTTTGAGTATATTTTTCTTTACGTTTAGACTAAAATAAAATTCATGGTAACACGATAACCTTTACCCCATTATTTGAGTGTTATTTTTTTTTTTTGGAAAAACCACCCAGTAACTAGAGAAAATTTCTGATATTTTAGTTTTTCTTTTTTCTTTATATTTTCTTCTTTCTATTTGTTTTAAGTTAAAAACTGTTAAATTAAGTTGAAATTCTGAAACAGACAAATGCTTTCAAAGCTTTTTTCTCAGTTAAAAAATAAGGGTATAATTAGATGTGGTTTATGGATTAAATTGCAAAAGTTACGGAAAAAAGGTGATAAATAACTTACTGGAATTTAATTAAAATTTTACAAACAGTAAAAATGTGGGAAAGCAAAAAACATTAATATTAACAACAAAAAAAAACTGATCTGAACTGGAACTGAACTTAAACTGAACTAGAACGGAACTAGAATGGAACTAGGACTGAACTAAAATGGAACTGAACGCGAACTGAACTAGAACTGATATAGAACTCATATAGAACTGAACTACAACTGAACTAAAACTGAACTAGAACTGAACTAAAATGGAATTGAACTAGAACTGATATAGAACTGAACTCGAACTGAACTAGAACTGAATTAAAACTGAACTTGAACTAAACTAGAACTGATATAGAACTCATATAGAACTGAACTAAAACTGAACTAGAACTGAACTAAAACTGAACTAGAACTGAACTAAAATGGAACTGAACTAAAACTGAACTCGAACTGAACTAGAACTGAATTAAAACTGAACTTGAACTAAACTAGAACTGATATAGAACTCATATAGAACTGAACTAGAACTGAACTAAAACTGAACTAGAACTGAACTAAAATGGAACTGAACGCGAACTGAACTAGAACTGATATAGAACTCATATAGAACTGAACTAAAACTGAACTAGAACTGAACTAAAACTGAACTAGAACTGAACTAAAATGGAACTGAACTAAAACTGAACTCGAACTGAACTAGAACTGAATTAAAACTGAACTTGAACTAAACTAGAACTGATATAGAACTCATATAGAACTGAACTAGAACTGAACTAAAACTGAACTAGAACTGAACTAAAATGGAACTGAACGCGAACTGAACTAGAACTGATATAGAACTCATATAGAACTGAACTAAAACTGAACTAGAACTGAACTAAAACTGAACTAGAACTGAACTAGAACTGAACTCGAACTGAACTAGAACTGATATAGAACTGATATAGAACTGAACTTAGACTGAACTAGAACTAATATAGAACTCATATAGAACTGACCTGGAACTGAACTGAACTTAAACTGAACTAGAACTGAACTATTAAAATGTAAACAGGAATCATAATTTGAATCCGAATTAGAATTAAAATTCAATCTTAACTGCATCTGAACTACAATTCATTGTAAAATCTGAACCAGAGTCCGAACGGTATTCAGAACTGGAATTTGAAGTGGGATTTGATTTAAAATCTAATCTGAACTGGAATTTGTTTGGAATCTAAATCAGGACTTAAATCGTAATCTGCACTATAATCCAAACTGGAATCCGAACTTGAATGCAACCTGAAATCTGAATAATCTGAACTAGAATTTGTAATGCAATATGAAGTATAATCTGATCTGGATTCGGAATTAGAAACTTAAGTGGAATCTTAACTAGAAAATGAATACAAATCTGAACTGGAAAGTGTAATGGAACCGGAAGGTACAATTACAAGATTCTGAACTAAAAAATGAGCTGGAACTTGAACTAGAATTTGCAATGGAACTCCAACTAGAATCTGAACTGGTTTTAGAATTAGAAACTAAACTGGAATCTGTACCAGATTCTAAAATAGAATTTCAACAAGAATCTTTATTAGATGTTGAACTAAAACCCAAACTAAAATATGAACTAAATTCTAATACAAAATGCAAATTTTGCTTAACTCTGAATTTCTTTTAATAAAATTTAATTTTGACAAATTAAATTTTATATATAAATATCTCTAAGGTTTCTGAAATATCTTCTTGCTAAAAGTTTATTTTAATTTGTTTTCAAAACTTTTATAATTCATGGAAATCCTGTTGCAAGTTTAAAACCAAAACAGAGTCTTTAACTTTAAATTTAAATGATAATTTTAAATGAATTTTATATTTAATATTAGATTAGATAAGAGTTTGTTTATGTATGTGTTATAATAATGTTTATATTTGCATTTGTATAATGTTCTAGTTTTAAAACCGGAAATTAATTTTAGTTTCCCCCCCTAAATGTTTTAGTCGAAATGTATAATAAAGTATTTGTTGTTGTTGTTGTGACAATAAACAAATTTACAGTGTTTTAAATTAAAAATTAATTAACAAATTTTGAAAAGCGTCAATACTGAAGGAGAATCTTTAGTGCCTAGAAATATGCAGTGGATTATAAATTCTCTCCTTTCTGTGTTACGACTCTGTACAAATACATTTGCATTTATCTAAATTTGTATTGTCATGCATATCAAGTCAAATGGCAGGCAATTGTGATTGTGATGTTAGTTTTGTCTGCAACACTCACACATACACACAAACAATTGAATGCTGTTGTGAATTTTAATCATAATAAAACTATTTGCATTTCCATTACAAATAGTAGACTAACACACACACACACACACACTGAAATGAACACAATTTATATATGTAGAACACAAATCCATTATCCTTTTTCCACAATTACTAGTTTCTGCAGTTAATAACAATAATGTTTTTAAATGTATTTGTATCTTCTCTTAGATCTGTTTGGTTTTATGTTAATTTGTTAATAATTATGCGTGTATCTACCGGAAAATATCCTTTCGAAGTTAATAAAAAAATCAAACCATATAAAATAAGAACAAGAAGAGGAAGAAGACGTAGCCAAGAGGAAGAAGAAGAAACAAGTAAGAATGTTGTATACGACTATGCCGAATCTTTAATACCCTCCACTACAATGCGTGTGAAGAAATACATTATTTTTCGTACATATACCCTCACACATACACTCACAGACGTATATATATAAAAGTTTTTCTTTCTATTTTTGTCTATAACTTATTTTTCTACTGAACCGATTTTGATAATTTTTTTAATTTAGATGATGCCTCAGATATTGGTCAATATATTTTAATATACTAAACCGATTTTGCTGGTTTCAAGTATGAACCTTCTCATGACTTTAACAAATACTCAGGCCAAATTTCATTGAGCTCTGTGACTTATTGTGGATGTGAGCGTACCAACAACAGACATACAGAGAGACGCATATAATAAATCAAGGTTCTGAAATGATTCCTTCTTAGTGTTACACACACACAATGACAAAGTTAACAAACCCGCTTCACCACTTGTGTTGGTTGAGGGTTAGAAAAAAAGGTAAATCTATAAACAATAAAGTGTTAGGACATGCCAAATTTTCTATTAATGTAGACAAAGATTTACTGATTACAAAATCAATTTTCACCTGATTGTGTAACATAACATAATTTGTATGTAACTGTGTGTGTATATATCTGTGTGTGTTTGTATTCTTTTTGGCCAGAAGAAAACAGAAATATTATTGAAAATGATTTGAAAATTCACTTTAATTTTTTCTGGCTCAACAAATTGAATTGACCTTCTTTCTTTGGAAAAATGTTGCCAAAACAGGTCTCTTGTCTGATATTAAATTTGAGTTAAATGGCAGAAGGAAAAATTTATGAAATTAAGGATTAAAGGTGACCTTAAGAATCTTTTGAGTAGAATTAAAAAGGTTAATTGTGTGAAATTGATAATGAAAATGAAATTTGGTCAGTTCCAAAGGAGTAAAAACATCAAATTATTAAAAGATTATGAAATTTCAAAAATAATTACACCTGATGATGAATAACAGTTACACCTTAATTTTTTACTTATTTCAGATTCCAGTTCAAAATCTGAAAAATATTACTTCAGTTATCAGTTTAAAGTTTAGTTTAGTTCGGACTTCAGTTCAAATTATAGTTCTGATTTCAGTTTTAGTTGCAATTCAGATTCTAGTTTTAATTCCAGTTCAATTTACTTGTTTAGTTAAGTTCACAATCTTATATAAGACCAAGTTCAAATTTCACTTTTAATTCTAGTTTTGGTTCTAGTTCTGATTCTAGTACTGTTTGTAGTTAAGAGTCTTCTTTTGAAATCTGCAGTCAGTTAGAGACTCTAGTTCGAATTTTAGAATCTACTTCTACTTCAGAATCTAGTTCAGATTCCACTTCAGTTTCTATTTCTGCTAAGAGTTTCATTTCTATTTCAGAATCCAACTCCTTATCTAATTCAAAATCTAATGTTATATTATCGTTCAGATCCTTATTCAGAATATTGTTCAGATTTTTTTTTCACTTTCAGATTATAATTCAGGTTCAGATCAGATATTTGGACAGATTATTGGATTATGATTCAAATTCCAGTTCAGATTCTAGTGTAGATTTAATTTCGGATTATAATGTAAATTGGAGTTTAGATCATAGTCGAGGTTCTAATATAGATTCCAGTTTAAAATTTAATTAAGTTCAGTTCTAGTTTAGTTCTAGCTCTGTTCTAGTTCAGTTCTAGTTCAATTCTAGTTCAGTTCTAGTTTAATTTTATATCAGTTCTAGTTCAGTTCTAGCTCTGTTCTAGTTCAATTCTAGTTCAGTTCTAGTTCAATTTTATATCAGTTCTAGTTCAGTTCTAGCTCTGTTCTAGTTCAATTCTAGTTCAGTTCTAGTTCAATTTTATATCAGTTCTAGTTCAGTTCTAATTCAGTTCTAGTTCAATTCTAGTTCAGTTCTAGTTCAATTTTATATCAGTTCTAGTTCAGTTCTAGCTCTGTTCTAGTTCAATTCTAGTTCAATTCTAGTTCAGTTATAGTTCAGTTCTAATTCAGTTCTTGTTCAGTTCTAATTCAGTTCTAGTTCAATTTTATTTCAATTCTAGTTCAGTTCTAGTTTAGTTCTATTTGAGTTCTAATTCAGTTGTAGTTCTGTTCTAGTTTAGTTCTATTTGGGTTCTAATTCAGTTCTTGCTTAGTTCTTTTTCAGTTCTAGTTCAATTTTAGTTCAGTTTTAGTTCAGTTCTAGTTCAGTTCTAATTCAGTTCTTGTTCAGTTCTAATTCAGTTCTAGTTCAATTTTATATCAGTTCTAGTTCAGTTCTAGCTCTGTTCTAGGTCAATTCTAGTTCAATTCTAGTTCAGTTATAGTTCAGTTCTAATTCAGTTCTTGTTCAGTTCTAATTCAGTTCTAGTTTAGTTCTATTTGAGTTCTAATTCAGTTGTAGTTCTGTTCTAGTTTAGTTCTATTTGGGTTCTAATTCAGTTCTTGCTTAGTTCTTTTTCAGAGTTAGTTCAATTTTAGTTCAGTTTTAGTTCTAATTTATTTTACGTTCATATTTAATTCAAAATAGAAATTGATTTCCTTCTCTCTTGCTTCTTTATACATTTTTAATCTGAATTCTCTTGTGTGTTCCAAAAGTTAAAAGTTTCTATTCAATCTGGCATTTAGTCCAAAAAGTATCAACTTCGAAGTAAAATCGAATCTTTAATTCCTGCTAAATTTTCGTTTTCCCAACAGATGTTGTTTTTTGTTTTCTTTTACAAATTTATTCCCTGTTGAATTTCAAGAAATTTTAATTAAATTTAAAAATTGTGTTTTACAAATTGTATTTAATGCTCATGTTTTCTTTGTAAATAGCATGTGTATGTGTGCATTTGAGTGTGTATTTGAGTATGTGTTTAAATTTTAAATCCTTTCAATAACATTTTCAAATGCAACATGTTGTAAGTATGTGATGGTTTAGCAGTTGGATTAAAACGATAAAATGAGTTTTTTTTTAACATTTATACCACTCGATTTGAGATTAAAGGATTAAGGATAAGAAGGATAAGAAGGATAGGAATACATACATATGTGGTTGCTTGTAATGTGATTATGAATGGAGGATTTTTTCTTAATAAATGAAATAATTATTATTAGAAAATGACAGTGAATACTGGAATCGATTTATCTGAAATTTAATCATGAGTTAAATTTCGATTTTCTTCTCTCTTTAAGAACTGAAAAAATACAATTTGCGTCGTTGTAATTAAATCTGCATAGATTGGATTTGCGTCGCTTTGACCCCGTTTTGCATTAGTCCGATTTGCTTCGTTTTGATTTCGATTTGTGTCGCTAGAAACAGTAATTTTTTTACTGCAGCATTATGGTACGTTAAATTTTCAAATAGCATGAAATAAGAGGAATTCCCTTTTCCTTGCTATATAAGTGGTTCTAAGAACAAGTGTCTGGTTATGGTAAGAATATAGTGTGTGATTCCCCAAAGTATTAAGAAGGTGAAAAATAAGTCAAAGGAAATGAAAAGTAATAAATTTGGTATTAAAATTAGACGCAATAAAATGTTTTAAATCGGAAGAAAAGGCTGTTAATATAGGAACAACTCTTGGACTAGCTCCTACAACAGTAAAAACAATTTGTAATATCACAGGTGATAAAATAAATCAAATTGTCACACCACTCCAATCTAAACAAGAAACTATAGCAAGAAATCCCTTATTGGTTTCAGTTGGGATGCATGATAGTAATAAGCGAAAACCTAAAGAAAATACTGCATCTGGTAGTAACGGAAATTCTGATAATTTGAAGTCGGCAGCGGTTAATTAAAGTTGCCTTTTTTGCATTTATATAGAAAAAGTTTATTCGTTTTGCATCATTTCGATTTGCATTCCATTTCTCCGGTACCCATTAACGAGGCAAGTCGAGGCTCTGGTGTATTCTTATATAAGATCCATAAAAAGCCTTAGTTAAAGGTTTAATTTATAGAAAACATTACAAACTTAGTTTAACATTGTCATATTAAAATATGCCGTTAATTGAAAAACTGGTTTTTGTCTCTACTAAATTTATGTATCTACATGGTAACCTTATCACAAATCAATTTATTTTCACATACAGAGGGCGCTGATAACTGTGTCTGGTTAATATTTAACAGATTGTTAACGTTAAAACTCTCGTTTTAACAGTTTAACGTTAACATAATGTTAATGCACATTGATTTGAATACCAATCAAATCATGAGAAAATCAGTTCTTTATAATTAGAAATCATATTGGAAAAAAATATTTATAAAGAACATAAATTGTGGAAGACCAAATCCTACATAACCTTAAAAATCATTTTCGCTATATCTCAACAGCCCCCCTCCCAAAAAAAGAGATATTATGAAAATTTTGAATAAAACCTATGGAAGACATCAAAAATATACCACAAATTATTGGAAAATTTTTAAATTCTGAAAAAAAGCCATAAAATATTTATAGTCATAAAAATCGCTAATTTAGAAAATCAGCAAATATTCACATAATTCATAAAAAATCGCCAATTTCAAAAACTCAAAAAAATAGATCATAAAATTCCTTAAACTTGTTATCATGCAATATAATCATGTTATATATTTTAAAATCTCAAAATCAGAAAATTATTTTTAGGAATTTTTTTAGAAAACGCTTAAAAACTAAAATAAAAAAACGCCAAATTAAAAAAAAAAAAAAAATATAAAGAATTATTTGCTCACAAAATTGCGGATCTAAAATACACTGTATAAGATTTTGGAATTTATTAATCTGAAAATCGGTAAAACATGTTTCAAAATCACAAAATCTATTAAAAAAATCGCAAAATTCCAAATAAAAGAGAAAAATTTATTATCGAAGTTGAGAAATTATAAAAAATAATGGCAGTTAAAAATTTGAAGCTTTTCTGATATTCAATAAAAAGATCTTAGAAAATTGTAAAATCAAAAATCATAAAAAATCGCTAAACCCAAAAAAAAAAAAACGCAAGAATCTTTAAAAAGAAAAAACGTCCAAAATAACAAAAATCACAAAAATTCAGATTTTTTTTATTAGAATAAACAAAATTTCTAATTTATAAAAAAATATATTTTTAATAAATTAGAAATTTTGTTTTCAATCATTTTCTTGGAATTTTATATTTAAGCGATTTTTTATGATTTTTTTATTTAGCGATGTGTAGGAGAAATTTTGTAATTTGTAATTTTCTTTAAATCGTTTTAAATATTACAAATTATGAAAATTTAAATCGTATGTATTCACTAAAATCATCTAAAACCTAAAAACTCTCAAAAATCGCTTATATTAAGAGAAACTGTTGTATTTAATAGCAAAATTTTTAAATTAATTAATGAAGTAAGTAAAAATTTGTTTAATCTATAAATTAAGCTTAAAATTGCTTAATCACCAAAAATAGCTTAAATCGCCAAATTAGAAAAACACAGCGAGATGACAAATCAGAAAACATTAAAAGTAGTAATATCACACTACTTAAATAGCGTTATTAAAAATCTACCAATTGTCAAATAACCTAAAATTAAAGCCTTTTATATTAACTGAAATATGGCGCATTTGTCGCAATATTCATTTAAAATCGTGATATGAAAATTTTTCTTCAAATCGGAAAATTATTCTCATATTACGTAATTTTGCAGTTTAAGCGATTTTTAATCAATTGAGCGTTTAATGAAGTGTTTTATTCTTGTGTTTTTTTATTTTCCGCTTAAAATGAAGAAAACACTTTCAATTTTGCTCCCACAGAAATCAACTCTGTATTAAATTGCAAAAATATTTCAAACTCCTCAAACAATTTGAGGAGAAATACTTGTTTAGTGTGAATGAAACTTTGCTATAAAGTAACTTTATTACGTTTTATAATTAATTATGGAATAAATTAGTGAAAATGTTATAATTTTTTTAATAAAAAAAGTAAATTAAATCAATTTTGCAAGTTTTTCAGTAGAAATAAACTGAAAACTTTGTTAGCAAATTAATTTTGAAAAAATATATATTTTTCCACTTCAATTAATTTTTACAAAAAAATAAAACAGAAATCAACGAGTTTTATAATAATTTTTGAAAAAATTTTATAATAAATTATTAAAAATATATAATAAATTAATTAAAAATAAAAACAATAAATCATTTTTTTAATAAAATGTTAAATTATTTGCGCAATTTATTTCTTCATGAGTAAGTTGAAATCAGTTTTTGCGGCTTCTGAAATAATTTCAGGAGATTTTTTTTAAAACAGAAAGGTAGTTTATAGGCCTCCCTATTATGGAATTTAAATTCAACCAAATTGGTTCATAATTGTCGGAGTTATGGACTTTGGACAAAGAGAATTAATTCTTTTTTATCTTTTTCTTTAAAGGATCTGTTGAAATCAGTTTTTGCGGCTTCTGAAATAGTTTCAGGAGAATTTTTTTAAACAGAAAAGTAGCTTATGGTCCTCCCTATTATGGGATTTAAATTTAACCAAATTGATTTATAATTCTAGGAGTTATGGTCTTTGTTAAAAGAAACTTAAGTCTTTTTTATATTTTTCTTTAAAGGATCTTTGAAATCAGTTTTTTCTAGCTTTCGAATAATTTCGCGAGAAGTTTTATAAACAAAGAAGTAGTTTATGGTCCTCCCTATTATGGGATTTAAATTTAACCAAATTGGTTTATAATTCTAGGAGTTATGAACTTTGGTAAAAGAGAATTAGGTCTTTTTTATCTTTTTCTTTAAAAGATCTGTTGAAATCAGTTTTTTCCAGCGTTGGCATAATTTCGCGAGAAGTTTTTTACACAGTGAAGTAGTTTATGGGCCTCCCTATTTTGGGATTTAAGTTCAACCAAATTGATTCATAATTGTCGAAGTTATGGACTTTGGAAATAAAGAATTAAAGCTTTTATAACCTCCACCAACACAAGTGGTGAAGAGGTTGTATTAAATTTGTCATTCCGTGTGTAACACTAAAAAGGAATCATCTAAAACCCATAATGTATATATATTTTTGCATCATATCGAAATCTGAGTTGATTTAGCTATGTCCTTCTGTCTGTCCGTCTGCCTGGTTTCGGCACTCTTACATCCACCATAGTTAACAGGGCGCAATAAAATTTGGCCTGTGTATTTGTTTTAATTGTAAGTAGTTTCGTATTTAAAATCAGCAAAATTATTTTTAAGCATATCAGAAGTTATATACCGATATCTGAGGCAACCTCTCAGTTTTAGCGAAAATTTTTCGTCATTTGACGATTTTCGTCAATTAGAAATCGATAAATAAGAATAAGATTTTGGCATATAAAGTTGTATGTACTTCATGATCATTCCAAAACTAGTCAAAATCGGTTCAGTAGAAAAAAAATTATAGCTAAAAGTATAATTCATTTTATAACTCATTAAGTGTGTCATTTTGTATATAAGAAAAACCGTTATTTTTAATATACCTTTGTGAATGTATATGTACGAAACATAAAGTATTTACTTACATTTGTGTACTTGTATTTGTGGTGGAGGGTATTAAAGATTCGGCATAACCGAATATAGCATTTTTAATAGGTTTTCATTGTTTTTCATCACTTTTTCTAACTTCAGAAATAATTTCGTTAAAAAATTTTGAGAGAAAAAATAGACTACATGACTCCCTATTATGGGATTGAAATTCAGTGAATTTGGTTAACAATTTTCGGAGTTATGGTCTTTATAAATAAAGAATTAAAATTTTTTTCAATTTTGTAAATGAGTTTGTTGAATTTAGATTTTCTGCGCTTCCAAAATAATTTCAGAAGAAAGTTTTTTAAACAAAAAATAAGTTAATAGGACACCCTGCAATGGGAGGGAATTTCAGCAAAATGGGTTTATAAAAATCGGAGTTATGAACTTCAGAAATAAAGAATTAAAGTATTTTTTTTTTCAACTTGCCCTTAAAGAGTCTATTGTAATCAGCTTTTCCGGCTTCAGAAAAATTTCAGGAGAATGTTACTAAACAGGAAAGTAGTTTATAGGACTCCCTATTATGGAATAAAAATCCAGCAAAGTTATTTAATAAACTTCGGCATTAAGGATTTCGGAAATAAAGTTTTTTGTTTTGCAATTTTTTCTTAAGGAATCTTTTGAAAGCAGTTTTTCTTGCTTCCGAAATAATTCTAGGAGAAAGTTTTTAAACAGATGAGTAGTCTATAGGACTTTCTATTATTTGGAAGAAATTCAGCGAAATTGATTTGTAAACTTCGGAGTTATGGACTTTGGAAATAAAGAATTATTCAATATATAATTTTTTTTAAAGAGTTAGTTGAAATCAGTTTTCTGGCTTTAAAAATAATTTGAGAAGAAATTTAATAAACAGGAGAATAGTTTATCGGTCTTCCTATTATGGAATTGAAATTCAGCGAAATTGGTTCATAATTTTCGGAGTTATAGACTTTGGAAATAAAATTAAAGTTTTTTGCAATTTTTTCTTAAAAAAAATCTGTTGAAATCAGTTTGTTTTGGCTTCCGAAATAATTTCAGAAGAATTTTTTTTATCAGAAAAGTAGTTTATAGGACTGTCTATTATGGGATTGAAATTCAGTAAAATTGATTTATAATTTTCGGAGTTATGAGCTGTGGAAACTTACCCTTAAAATCTATTTAAAAGAACTTTTTCAAGTTTCTGAATTAGTTTCTGGTATTTTTATTTAATTATTATATTTTTTTAATTATAAATAATTTTATTTATATTATTTATTTATTTTATTATAAATTTACAATTTTATATTTTTTTGTTTAAATTAAACTTAAATAGGATTTTTGAATAGAGTTGTTGTTTTTTTCAGTTTGAATTAATTTTAATAAATATTATTTTGAAAATATGTATTGCACATGTTTAACAATTGCTTATATTCATTAAAAAGGTTCAACAATATTTATATAATAATAAATTTTAATTAATATTTTAATCATATTTACAATAAATTTAATTACTTTATTAAAATTTATTTTAATAAGGTAATATTTTCTTTAAACCATCAAAAAAAAGAGTTATGCTTAAATATTTCATAAGAATAATTTTGTTATAAGATTTTGTTAGATTTTTGATTAGTTTTCTTTTTTAATAAAAAATGGACGTGGTGCTTTATTTTCTTTTATTAATTAATAATTAGGAGGCATTTGTTTAAAAAATAGTTTTTATTTTATTAAAAAAAAAATTAATTATAAAATATATTTTTATTACATCAAAAAAACAAATCAGTTTTAATAAATATCAAATAATTGTGCAGTTTTAATAAAACAAATATTCGAATAAAGTTTTTTTTTGGTTCCACAATAAATGGATTCATTTGAATTTTAAGGTTATGTTCTATTATTTAGTTGTCACTTATGTTTATAGGTCTCTTAAAGCTGTTTAAATGAGTAAAATGTTATCTACGTGAGGGTATGTGTGAATGTCAGAGAAAAAAGTGTTTGTAGTGAGATTTAAACTTTTCCTTTAAAAAAAGCTCTATTGTTTTCTATTTCATTTTAAGCTCTGCTTTTTTCTTATTTTCTTTTCCTGGATAATTTTCTTTTTTAAAATTTCCTAAGAAAATTTTCAAAATTATGGCCGGGATAAATTGTTTTCTTTAATTTTTATTAAAATGTTTGTTGGTTTATTCTTTAACTTTGGGAATTACGATTTTTATTGGACCTCTGACGTTCTTGTAAATAATCACATATTGAGGTGTATTTTTGTTGACGTGCCACCTGTAAAGGCGTTAAACCATCATGATTTGTTTGATTTGGATCAGCACCAGCTGCTATTAATTGTTTCACCACTGTCATATGGCCAAACATGGCGGCTGCATGTAAGGCAGTCTCACCATTCTGAAAGAAAGAAACAAAATAACCAAAAATTAGGATTAAAAATTAAAATTTTAAATTCGAAAAAAGATTTTTTTATTTTAGTGAAAATGTGAATTTTTAGTGAAAATGTGAATTTTTCGTGAAAATGTGAATTTTTAGTGAAAATGTGAATTTTTAGTGAAAATGTGAATTTTTAGTGAAAATGTAAATTTTTCGTGAAAATATGAATTTTTTGTGAAAATGTGAATTTTTTGTGAAAATGTGAATTTTTAGTGAAAATGTGAATTTTTAGTGAAAATGTGAAATTTTAGTGAAAATATGAATTTTTAGTGAAAATGTGAATTTTTAGTGAAAATGTGAACTTTTTGTGAAAATGTGAATTTTTCGTAAAAATGTGAATTTTCAGTGAAAATGTGAATTTTTAGTGAAAATGTGAATTTTTAGTGAAAATGTGAATATTCTAGTAAAAAATTCTTGAAAAACAGCCTTTTGAAGATCACTGAAAGCTTTAATTTAAAGTTCTCTTAAGTTCACTTACCGGCAACAATGTTAAATTCGGACGGTGCTTTAACAATTCTGTCACCACGGCCGCATGACCTTTATGGGCCGCCTTAAATAGAGGAGTAGCACCATCACATCTAACAGCATCCACATTAGCACCATTTTGTAATAGAACCTTACATATGTGATCATGACCCATTTGGGCCGCAATCCATAATGGAGTGGCACCATCTATACGTTTAGTATCAGGATAAGCGCCAGCAGTTAAAAGTAAAGATAAAACCGTACGATGACCATTTTGAGCAGATATAAAAACAGGAGTGGCACGATCCTTTTAAAGACATAGAACCGTTAAAAAAGGTTATATTATAGATCTGATTCGATATTTTGCAACTCACCTTCATGCAAGCATTAACATTCGCACCACAATCCAATAATTCCTTAACTAATTTAACATGACCACCCTGGGCCGCCACAAATAGAGGAGTACCGCCATCCTTTTCAGAATAGAAAAAAATCATGTGAAAAACTGATTCAAAATTCCCTTTTTTTTATTCCCAACTTACCACTGAAGGTGTGTCCACACTAGCACCTGCTTTGATTAAAATTTTCACCACATCAAGGTATCCGCCTTGAGCGGCAAAAAACAAAGGTGTTGTACCTGTGGCTCTTCTTATATTTGGATCTGCTCCCTGTTCTAGTAATTCCAAAACACATGAGGTATGACCACTTGCTGCTGATAATATCAACGGTGTGGTACCATCCTAAAATCAATCAATCAATCAATCAATCAATCAATCAATTATTAAATATATTAAATTTAGTGAGAATTCAATATGACTTCAATTAAAACCTCAACTTTCTTTAATTTGTGTTACTATTTTCTGAATTAATCTTAAATTGTATTTCTTAATCGTTGTGTAATTGATGCAATAAATTTCGAAAACCCCAAAATGAAATTCGATTCCAGCACATCAAACGTAAACGTCAAATCGTAAAAAATGCAATAATCAAAATAATTATGAACAAAATAAAAAAAGAGGTAAAACCTCAGCCAAAATAAAAAAAATGTGGCATCAACAAATTCATTTATCTGCCAAATATTTGTGAAATGAAGAAAACCGCAAAAACACAAATGTGTGATGGAATTGATTTGGAATTTGAGGGAACTACAATAAAGGAATTAATATTGTCAAGTTTCAATAGATATTGGGGACATTACTCAGGAGCTTTAGTTCTAGTTCCGATCTTGTTAAGTTCTAGTTTAGTTCTATATCAGTTCAAGTTGTGTTCTAGTTCAGATCTCATTTAGTTCTAATTTCGTTCTAGTTCAGTTCCGTTCTAGTTCAGTTGTGGTTCTATTTCAGTTATAGTTCAGATTCTACTTTAGATTCTAGTTAAGATTCTTGTTCAGATTATATTTCCGATTCTAGTTCAAGTTCTTGTTCAGATTCTGGGTCAGATTCTACTTCCGATCCTAGTTCAGGTTCTTGTTCAGATTCTAGTTCATATTGCAATTCAGATTCTAGTTAATATTCGAGTTCAGATTCTAGTTCATACTCGAGTTCAGATTTTAGTTCAGATTCTAGTTCATATTCGAATTCAGATTCTACTTCCGATCCTAGTTCAGGTTCTTGTTCAGATTCTAGTTCATATTGCAATTCAGATTCTAGTTAATATTCGAGTTCAGATTCTAGTTCATACTCTAGTTCAGTTCTAGATCTTGTTCAATTTCTTGTTCAGATTCTAGTTCAGTTCTAGTTGAGTTCTAGTTCAGTTCTAGATCTTGTTCAGATTCTAGTTCAGATACTAGTTCGTATTCGATTTCAGACTCTAGTTCAGGTTCTTGTTCAGATTCTACTTTCGATTCTAGTTCAGGTTCTTGTTCAGATTCTACTTTCGATTCTAGTTCAGGTTCTTGTTCAGATTCTAGTTCATATTGCAATTTAGATTCTAGTTAATATTCGAGTTCAGATTCTAGTTCATACTCTAGTTCAGTTCTAGATCTTGTTCAGATTTTAGTTCAGATTCTTGTTCAGATTCTAGTTCCGATTCTAGTTCAGGTTCTTGTTCAGATTCCAGTTCAGTTCTAGTTGAGTTCCAGTTCAGTTCCAGTTCAATTCTAGTTCAGATTCTAGTTCAGTTCTTGTTGAGTTTTATTTCAGATTTTCGTTCTGACTCTAATTCAGATTCTTGTTTAGATTCCAATTCTGATTCTAATTCAGATTTCAGCTCAGATTATAGCCTAGATTCACACTTTTTATTCAGATAATTAGCTAGTGTTTGGTTCAGATTTTAGATCAAATACTAATTTAGATTAAAGTTCAAATTCTATATCAAATTCTAATTCAGATTCTTATTTGGATTCTTATTCAGATTTTAGGTTTGGTTTTTGGTTGAGATTTTAGCTAAACTTCACAATTTTAATCAGCTTCAGGTTCAAATATCGGATCAGATTTTAGTGCAAATAATATTGTACTTCAGAGTCTAATACAGAGTCCAATTTGAATTCCAATTCAGATTCCATAATTCAAATTCTAATTCATGAATGATTCTGTATTTACAAAATTCAATATCTGAAATTAATTTATTTTAATTTTTCAACATGAGATTTCACTCAAAATTTCAATTAAGTTCATTTACAATATTTTTAACAACTTTTTTGCGTTATCGTGATTTATGTTTTCAAACGGTCTGATAAATTCAATTTACAATTTTCTCACTTTCAATATATATATATTTTTGATTAGATTATTCCTTTATTTTTTTACCCTACACCAACATAGAGGGTTGGGGTATAATGCGTTTGTGCTTAAGTCCGTAACGCATAGAAAAAATATGGCTGCCACCGTTCGATTTAGACTTACTTCTGAGTCGATTTAACGATGTCCGTTTGGCTGTGAACAAAATACAGCTCACAAATTAAGAGATATCTTGATAATATCTTTGGCACGTGTTATTATTTTGGCCCAAGAACGATACCTACCGAAATTGGTGATGATGGGTACATTAATTCATGTAGCCCCCATACCATTATACCTCCCGGAATTGGTTTTAAGGTCATGAAAGTCATGAATATAAAGCGATTTTAACATAATTTGGCACAAGTAATTTGAATAATGTTCGTAAATGATGTGTTAAATTATACGAGGATCGGTCCATTATTTCTCGTAGGTCCCATACAACCTCCCTTTAAAATATATCACATTGAAAGGCTTAAATCTCACATGTATGTTGGTATATATGAGAACAGGTTAAAAGAAGATAAGCAATAATCGATGTAGGAAATTTTACGAGGATCGGTCTATAATTTCCTCCTGCTCCCCTATTATACCCCCACCCAAAAGAAGTCCTTTCTAATTGCACAAATCCGGCATATTTATATATCAGTACCATAATATACTGCACTCTTAGGCACAAATTAGGAAATATATTTATACGAGGATCGATCATTAACTTTTGAGAGCTTCCATTATTAATCAACCATATGCTGTAGGGTATAAAATGAACGAACTTGATCGACTTTAGCTTTTTCTTATTTCTTATTAATTTATTCTTTTTCTTTTTTTAGCAAAATTTCTTTAAAACAGATTATGAACAAATTAAAACAGTGTTTAATTTAATTAAATTAATTTATTAAAACGGTCACGCATGCTCTCGTTTTTTATTATTGTTTTTTATCGTTTTTGATTTTTAGCATTTATTTGCTCTAAAGCTTTTTCTAATGCTAATTTTTAATCGTGTTCATGCTTTCAGCATTTAAACGTTTTTAATTCATTCATTTTCAATTGACCATTCACTCATTCATTCATTCACATGTTCAGTTCGTCAGTCAGTCAGTCAAATCACTCATTCAAGGTGTTGTTGTTAATATTTCTTTTTTCTTTATTTTGTTTCTAAATAAATTGTTTAAGTGAAATTATTTTCTTCTTCTCTTTTTTTTTTTTTGTGCAATTTCTATCTGTTGAACGTCTGACAGCTGTTTTTGGGTTTCCTTAAGTTTCATTTAAGTCTTTGGCGATTTATTTGCACTATTTGAGCATTGAGCCGCAATTTTGTAAACAAATAAATGTTTTGTTTGCATTTTAGTTTTTTTTTTTTTTTTTTTTTTTTAATTTTGGTTGAATTCAAAAAAGAAGTGAAATAATTTTAAAGAAATTTTATTACAAAAAAAGTGTTATTTAAGGAAAAAGTGAAAAAAACGTATTTATTTTGCAATAATTTAAACAATTATATTAATAAACAAGTCAGGGAATTTTTAAGTGAATTTAAGTAGCAAAAAAATGTAACCAACAGCGTGATTCAATACACAATTTCGCGTTAATATGAAAAAAACACTTAGAGAAAAATGGAGCTAAATTCATAATTATTATTGATTTATTAGTTCAGATTCTAATTCAGTTTAAGATCAGTTCTAGTTTGGTTTAAGTTCAATTCTAGTTCAGTTCTAATTCAGTTTCAGTACAATTTTAGTTCGAGTTCAGTTCAAGTTCAGTTCTACTTCAGTTCTAGTTCAGTTTTATTTCAGTTCTAGTTTAGTTCAAGTCCAGTTCAGTTCTAGCTCAGTTCTAGTTCAGTTCTAGTTCAGTTCTAATTCAGTTCTAGTTCAGTTCCAGTTCAGTTCAATTTCAGTTCTAGTTCAGTTCAATTTCAGTTCTAGTTCAATTCAGTTCAGTTCTAGTTCAGTTCTAGTTCAGTTCAATTTCAGTTCAATTTCAGTTCGAGTTTAGTTCTGGTTCAGATCTAGTACAATTTTAGTTCAGTTCAAGTTTAGTACTACTTTAATTCTACTTAAGTTCTAGTTCAGTTTTACTTAAGTTCTACTTTAGTTCCAGTTCAGTTCTACTTAAGTTCTAGTTCAGTTCTAGTTCAATTTTAGTTCAATTCTAATCCAGTTCTAGTTCAGTTCAAGTTTAGCTCTACTTTAGTTCTACTTAAGTTCTAGTTCAGTTCTAATTCAGTTTTAGTACAATTTTAGTTCAGGTTTAGTTCAGTTCAAGTTCAGTTCAAGTTCAGTTCTAGTTCAGTTCTAGTTCAGTTCAATTTCAGTTCGAGTTTAGTTCTGGTTCAGATCTAGTACAATTTTAGTTCAGTTCTAGTTCAGTTCAAGTTTAGTTCTACTTTAGTTCTAGTTCAGTTTTAGTACAATTTTAGTTCAGGTTTAGTTCAGTTCAAGTTCAGTTTTAGTTCAGATTCGTGTTAAAATTCTAATTAAGATTTCTCTTTAGATCCGACATAAGATTCTAGTTGAGATTCTATTACAGAGTCTGGTTCAATTCTAGTTCAAATCCTAGTTCAGTTGTTTAGTTCTTGATCAATTCTAGATCAGTTCTAGTTCAGATTCTGGTTCATATTCTAGTTCAGCTTCTTCTAGTTCAGATTTTAGCTGAGATTCTAGTTCTGATTCTAATTCAGATTTTAATTCACATTAAAGTTCGGATTCTAGTTAAGATTTCATTATAGATTCCAGCACAGATTAAGACTCTAAGTCAGATTCTATTTAAGTTTCTATTTTTGATCTTTTTTCAGAGTTAAGATTCTAGTTTAGATCAGATTCTTTATCAAATTTATCAAATTCTAGTTTGGCTTCCAGTTCAGTTTTAGTTCAGCTCTAGATTATGTTGTAATTCAATTCAAATTTTAATTAATTAAAGTTACATTCTACTTCAAATTCTAGCTCAGATTCTTACTCTGATTTACTCTGTTTAAATTCCAGATTCAATTCTTGTTTAAGTACTAGTTCAGTTCAAATTTTAGTCCAAGTTTTATTTCAGATTCTAATACTGATTCTGTACTGTAATTTCTATTTAAGTTCTGGTTCAGTTCTTATTTAGTTGTAGTTAAAGTCTGAATCAGTTTTAGTTCATTTCAAGCTTCATTCTTTTTGAGATACTGATTCAGATTTTAATTAAGCTTCTAATTCAGATTCAGGTTCAACTTCTTGTTCAGATTACGGTCAGGATTCCAGTTTACATTGTTTTTTTTATTTCAGTTCAATATTTTCTATTTATTGATTCGATTTTCTATTTTAAATTTCTCAAAATCTTTAACTTCTTTTACATTCGAATTTTCATTTGAAAATTACATTTTTATTTCCCACCAATATCGATTATTGCATAATATATTGGCACCTTTAATAAAGTCATTAATTAGCTAAATTGCACTTACCTCATCTTTGCAATCGACATGAACTTTTCCGCTATCCAAAACGCGTCTCAATGTTATATCGTCACCCCTCAAAGCAGCCAAATGTAATAAAACATCTGAAGGAGTCTCTTTCTGCAAAAGATAAACAAACGAGAAAAAAAATTAGTCAATAATTTATTTACTTTTTTTTTGTTTGTTTAAATTGAACACTTTCATTTGTTTAAACTAACAACTTTATTACAACAACAAAAACATATTGAGTTTTATATTAAACAAAAATGAACGAAATGAACAATTGTATATTGAACAGCAGCATAACAGCATGTTGCATGCAACAAACCAACACAAATTGCAACATAAATATTGAAAATATTAAATGTCAGAAGAAAAAAACAACAACAACAAAAACAAACTTCAAAAATTCATACATAAAATTAGCGCGGAAATATTAAGTGTTGTTGTTGTTGTTGCTATTTTATATGGCAAATTAGTATGAGAATTTTATTGCTGTTATTGTTGTTGTCATTATAACTTTGGAAACAGTTACATTAATAATAAAAACAACAACAACAACAACAAAAATATATCTACATTCGTTAAGCTTGGGAATCTTGAAAAAGTGCACCTGATGCCACCAACAACAAACACTCTGACTGCAATCAGAAGCTTGCAAAATTAAAATACAACAAATAATCAACCCACACAGTTGTTGTCGTTGTTGTATTGCAATAAGTTGGTTTCGCTTGCTGCACTTTTTTTCCCAGTCCAAATGAAAGAAAACGTTTTAAAAGATGGCAGATTTACTCCGTCTTTTGCCAAGTAATTTTAAATATTAATTTAAAACTTCCTTTTTTAATTTTGGATAAGGAAACTGAAAGAGTAAAAGTCCAGCAGATATTATTATCTGCAAACGCCCTGCAAAAGTTTTATACAAATTTGAAGTAGAATCTAAACTAGAATCTGAGTTGGAATCTGAATGAAAGTCTACCAAAAAAAATCTGAACTACAATTTAAACTACAATCTGACTTGGAATCTAAACTGGAATCTTAACTATATTCAGAGCTGAAATCTGAATATAGTTAAGTTAGTTAAACTATATATTCTGAACCATAATCTGAACTTAAATCTAAGCTTTAATCTAAAATAGAACTGAATAATAAAAGAATCTAAATAATGATTGAACTAAAACTGGAATCTGAAATATCTCAACCAGAATCTATGCCAGAACTATAGTTCATACTAAAATCTATAATAGAATTTGAACCGGAATCGGAACTATATTCTTAACTGAAATCTGGAAAAGAATTTATACCAGAATGTAAACTTTAGTCAGAACTGTACTAAAACTGAACTAAAATCTAAGTAGAATGTGAATCTGAAATCGAATCTGTACTGAAATCAGACCTCAATCAGAACTGGAATCTAAACTAGAATGTGAAACAATAATAAACTTTGAATCTGAACTTGAATCCACATTGGAATCTGATCCAGAATTTTAATTAAAATCTTAACTAAAAATCTAAAATTCGAACTCAAATCCAGTCTAAAATAGAATCTAAAAATTTAATATCAACTATGATTTGAACTAGAATTTTATTCAGAACCTGAGCTAAAATCTGTACTAGAACTGAAGTAGAACTGAAATCGAACTCAAATAGAAATGAAATAGAACTGAAATAGAATTGAAATAGAACTGAACTAGAACTGAACTAGAACTGAAATCGAACTGAACTAGAACTAAAGTAGAACTGAACTAGAACTGAAATAGAACTGAAATAGAACTGAATTAGAACTAAACAAGAACTGTGCTAGAACTGACCTAGAACTGAACTAGAACTGAAAAAGAACTGAACTAGAACTGAAATCGAACTGTACTATAACTGAAGTAGAACTGAATTATAAATTAACTAGAACTGAAGTAGAACTGAACTAGAACTGAAATCGAACTGAACTAGAACTAAAGTAGAACTGAACTAGAACTGAAATAGAACTGAAATAGAACTGAATTAGAACTAAACAAGAACTGTGCTAGAACTGACCTAGAACTGAACTAGAACTGAAAAAGAACTGAACTAGAACTGAAATCGAACTGAACTATAACTGAAGTAGAACTGAACTAGAACTGAATTAGAACTAAACAAGAACTGTGCTAGAACTGACCTAGAACTGAACTAGAACTGAAAAAGAACTGAAATAGAACTGAAATCGAACTGAAGTAGAACTGAATTATAAATTAACTAGAACTGAAGTAGAACTGAACTGGAACTAAACTAGAATGGAACTAAATGTAATCAGAAAATAATTGTAGCATGTACAATTTGAGTCTTATTTAGCAGCTTAAACCAAAAATGCGCATAATTTTATTTGTAGCTAAAGTGGGTGTCTCTTGGCATTTTAAATCATAAAATTTTTAGTTTCTTTATTTTTTTCTCTCTCTTAGAGCGGACCTGCATTTTTATTTTTAAATGTTTTAAATTGAAACCCAGTAAATTTCGGTTAAAATAAAAATTATGAAAAATATGTGAACAAATTTAATTTCAGTGCAATAAAATTTTAAAAAATAACAAAATTGGAATAATTAACAGCATTTTAAGCTTTTGCAGAAAAAATGGAAATTTAACAGCTAAAATGTTTTCAAGGTTATTGAGTGGTTTTGAATACAAATTTTGAAACGTTTTGTAATGAAATAAAAATAAAATTTCAAATTTCGTTGACAAATATTAGCTCAATGTTTTGCTGGGTTATTTTTTGGAAACAGTAATTGACAGCTTCTCAGCATTTAATTGAAAATTTTTTAATATTAATTTTTTGTTTTGTTGTAATCAGTTCTTTAAAGTTTAATTTTTAAACTTTGATATTAAAATTATTAATATTTTTCTTACCAAATATTATTTGGTGGTGAATTAGTGTGCGTTTTAGTCTAAATATTAAATTACAATAAAGTTAAAAAAATATTAATTTAAGTGGCATTTTAAAATATTTTTCTCCTTTATTAAAGTCTTTTATAAAGTCATAAAAAATATCTTTTTCAAAATAAAATTATTTTATAGACCAAAAAGACTTCAAATCTTAGAAATGAACATGACTTGGCATTTATGAAAATACTAAAATAGCAGCTAATTATTCCGAAAAACACAATGGGAGCGTTAAACGTTTATGACAAAAAAATATTTGTTTTTTTCTTTTTTAAGAATATTTTTGTAAGACTCTAAATGGTAAAAGAAGCCTATTGTTTCCAATTAAAACTGTAGATAATCACAAAGAGCTGCCATTAATTATGGTGTTAATGGAGGAATATTAAAAAATAGTCTTCATAAATTATATGTTTCTCAGTTTAAACATGGAATAAATTTAAAAAGCTTTCACGAAAATAGTGAAATTTAAAATAAACCACTTTTATAGTGAATTTAAAAATTTATGACGAATTTCCTAAAAATTGCTATTTATAGCAAAATTTCTTAAAATTTGCTTTTTATAGGAAATTTTCGGAAATTTTGCTATTTATAGGAAATTTTTTGGAAAATTTGCTATTTATAGGAAATTTTTGGAAAATTTGCTATTTATAGGAAATTTTTGGAAAATTTGCTATTTATAGGAAATTTTTGGAAAATTTGCTATTTATAGGAAATTTTTGGAAAATTTGCTATTTATAGGAAATTTTTGGAAAATTTGCTATTTATAGGAAATTTTTGGAAAATTTGCTATTTATAGGAAATTTTTGGAAAATTTGCTATTTATAGGAAATTTTTGGAAAATTTGCTATTTATAGGAAATTTTTGGAAAATTTGCTATTTATAGGAAATTTTTGGAAAATTTGCTATTTATAGGAAATTTTTGGAAAATTTGCTATTTATAGGAAATTTTTGGAAAATTTGCTATTTATAGGAAATTTTTGGAAAATTTGCTATTTATAGGAAATTTTTGGAAAATTTGCTATTTATAGGAAATTTTTGGAAAATTTGCTATTTATAGGAAATTTTTGGAAAATAGCAAATTTTCCGAAAATTTCCCAAAAATAGAAAAATTGCGGAAAAGTTTCTTTAAAATAGCAAATTTTCCGAAAAATAGTAAATTTTTAGAAAATTTCCCATTAATAGCAAATTCTCCAAAAACTTCCTATAAATAGAAAATATTCCTAAAAATAACAAATTTTCCTAAAAATATCAAATTTGCGAAAAATTTCCTATAAATAGCGAGTTTGCGGTAATTTTCCCGTTAATAGCAAATTTTCGGAAAATTTGTTATTTATAGGAAATTTTCCGAAAATTTGTTATTTATAGGAAATTTTCCGAAAATTTTCTATTTATAGGAAATTTTCCAAAAATTTGCTATTTGTAGGAAATTTTCCGAAAATTTGCTAATTATAGGAAATTTTCGGAAAATTTGCTGTTCAAAAAAAGTTTATATGATTTGATCTAAAGTCTTAACTCTAGTTCATTCTTAAGTCCTAGTTTTAGTTTACTTTATAGTCTTAGCTGTAGTCTTAATCATATTTAAGTTTCTAATCTCAATTAAGTCTATAGTCTCTTCTATAGTTAAATCTATATTCTCAACTATAGTAATCACTTTATTAGTTTAGTTTATATTCTCAACCATATTTTAGTCTCCAGTCTCAACCATAGTTTGATTTATATTTTCAATTATAGTCTATTTTTTTAACTATAGTTTAGCTAGCCTATGGTCTTAACTATAGTTTAGCCTCAACTATATTTTTATCTGTAATCTGATCTATAGTTTGGTGTGTAGCATTAACCATATTGTAGTCTCTAATATCAACTATGGTCTTGTCTATAGACTTAACTGTAGCTTAGTTTTTAGTGTCATCTATAGTTTAGTCAATTTAGTTTTATGTCTCTAATATTGTTAGTCATAAGTATAATTATTTTGTTTATCGTTACCCGACTGTAGTTGTTCAAATACTATTATCAGTGAAGTCAACAATTATTAGATATGATGTATGAGGTTTAATATCACACTTATTATGACTATTTTTCTTCTTTCATCAACACGCTATTGTTGTTATCATGTAACTTAACTGTGAAATTTTCTTTTATTTTTAACTACAATTTTTTCATAATTTTTTGTCAACTAATTTATTTCGATATTAAGTAACAATTTTTTTAATAAAAAAAAATTATTAAACTTTTTTCATACAACAAAACAAAACTACACAACATTTCATTTCCAACTTACCTTTAAAGACATGTTGCAATTAATTTGTGTTGTTGTTGTTTGTGTTCTTTTTTAATAAAATTCGTAAAATATTTTTGTTCTTTACATTTGTTTTTATTTTAATTTAATTTATTTATTTAATATTCGATTTAATTATTTATTTTTTTTCGTTTCGTTTTTTTTCAGTTGTCAGCGGAATAAAAGGCACGTGCAGGTATTTTCTTTCACTTTTCCAATTGTTTTTCTTTTATATTTTTTCTTCTTCGATTTTCTTTATGTTTTATTTATCTTATTTTAGCATTTATCATCATAAATATTGCACTTCCTTTCTAACTTTAAAAGAGGTTGGGTTTTCATATATTTTGATTTCGTTTTCTTTTTTTTGGTTTAATTTATCATGTTTTTTTTTGCTATAAAAAATCGTTATATAAAGTTTTTATGCAAAACTTTTAAAGAGAAGAACCCCTTCACTTTACTGGAAAAATAACAATAATGATAAGGAAATATTAAAATTTTATTAAAAAAATAGGAAACTGCTCAAAACGACCAGAAAGGACATGCTAAACACGGAAACGAATACAACTAAAATTTAATATTTCATAACTATTCTAACATCAACTAAACTTAAGACACAACTAAAAACTATAGACTAAGATATGGTCTCAACTATAGACCCAAATATAGGTCATTCAATAGGTCAAACTTAGTATGAACTATAAATCATACTGAAGTCTTAACTACAATCTAGACTATAGTCTCAACTGTAGATATACAACCTAAATTGTAGTCTAGAATATAGTATAGTGTCGACCATAGATCAGACTACAGGTTATTCCATAGTATTTACTAGAGACCAGACTATAGTCTTACCTTAAGCAAAACTAAATTTCAACTTTAGGCCATGCTATAGTCTCAGCTATAGCTTAAACTTCAGTCATAACTACAGACTAGACTAAAAACTCAACTATAGAACAGATAAATCTCTATGTCATTCCATAGTATCTACTAATGATTATAGTTTAAACTTGCATATATTGGACTATAGTCTCTACTATAAGATAGAGTAACGCTCAGACTATAGTCTTAATTAAAAACAAGACTAAATTTTCTAAATTCTACTAACCAACATAACAGAACTACAGACTAAACTATGGTCTCATTATTTAAAAGATTTTCTGAAAATTTCCTATAAATAGCAAATTCTCCGAAAATTTCCTATAAATAGCAAATTCTCCGAAATTTCCTATAAATAGCAAATTTTCGGAAAATTTCCTTAAAGTAGCAAATTTTCGGAAAATTTCCTTAAAGTAGCAAATTTTCGGAAAATTTCTTATAAATAGCAAATTCTCCGAAAATTTCCCATAAATAGCAAATTCTCCGAAAATTTTCATATAAATAGCAAATTTTTGGAAAATTTCCTATAAATAACAAATTTTTGGAAAATTTCCTATAAATAGCAAATTTTTGGAAAATTTCCTATAAATAGCAAATTTTCGGAAAATTTCCTATAAATAGCAAATTTTGGGAAAATTTCCTATAGATAGCAAATTTTCGGAAAATTTCCTATAAATAGCAAATTTTCGGAAAATTTCCTATAAATAGCAAATTCTCCGAAAATTTTCATATAAATAGCAAATTCTCCAAAAATTTCCTATAAATAGCAAATTTTCCGAAAATTTCCCATAAATAGCAAATTCTCCGAAAATTTTCATATAAATAGCAAATTCTCTGAAAATTTTCATATAAATAGCAAATTTTTGGGAAATTTTCTATAAATAGCAAATTTTTGGGAAATTTTCTATAAATAGCAAATTTTTGAAAAATTTCCTATAAATAGCAAATTTTTGGAAAATTTCCTATAAATAGCAAATTTTTGGAAAATTTCCTATAAATAGCAAATTTTTGGAAGATTTCCTATAAATAGCAAATTTTTGGAAAATTTCCCATAAATGTCAAATTTTTGGAAAATTTCCCATAAATAGAAAATTTTTGGAAAATTTCCTATTAATAGCAAATTTTTGAAAAATTTCCCATAAATAGCAAATTTTTGGAAAACTTCCTGTAAATAGCAAGTTTGCGAAAATATCTTATAAATAGCAAATTTGCGGAAATTTTCCCATAAATAGCAAATTTTCGGAAATCTAAAAAAAAATAGCAAATTTTCAGAATTTTTTCTATAAAAAGGAAATTTTCGGAAAATTTCCCTTAAATAGCAAATTTTCGGAAAATTTCTCAAAAATAGCAATTTTTCTGAAATTTTTCTATAAAAAGGAATTTTTTTGGAAAATTTCTCATTAAAAGCAAATTGCTGGAAAATTTCCAATAAATAGCAAGTTTTTAGAAATTCCCCATTAATAGCAAATTTTCGGAAATTTTCCTATAAAAAGCAAATTTTTGGAAATTTTCCCATAAGTAGCAAAATTTCCCATAAGTAGCAAAATTTCTGAAAATTTCCCATAAATAGCAAATTTTCGGAAAATTTCCAATAAATAGCAAATTTTTAGAAAATTTCCCACAAAAAACAAATTTTTAGAAAATTTCCCATAAATAGAAAGTTTTTAGAAAATTTCCCATAAATCGCAAATTTTGTAGAAAAATTTCCACAAATAGCAAATTTTTGGAAAATTTCTAATAAATAGCAAATTTTTGGAAAATTTCCTATAAATAGCAAATTTTTGGAAAATTTCCTATAAATAGCAAATTTTTGGAAAATTTCCTATAAATAGCAAATTTTTGGAAAATTTCCCATAAATAGCAAATTTTTGGAAAATTTCCTATAAATAGCAAATTTTTGGAAAATTTCCTATAAATAGCAAATTTTTGGAAAATTTCCTATAAATAGCAAATTTTTGAAAAATTTCCCATAAATAGAAAATTTTTGGAAAATTTCCTATTAATAGCAAATTTTTGAAAAATTTCCCATAAATAGCAAATTTTTGGAAAACTTCCTGTAAATAGCAAATTTGCGAAAATTTCTTATAAATAGCAAATTTGCGGAAATTTTCCCATAAATAGCAAATTTTCGGAAAAAATTCCCATAAATAGCAAATTTTCGGAAATTTTCCCATAAATAGTAAAATTTTAGAAAACTTCCCATAAATAGCAAGTTTTTGGAAAATTTCCCATTAATAACAAATTTTTGGAAAATTTCCCATAAATAACAAATTTTCGAAAAATTTCCCATAAATAGCAAATTTTCGGAAATCTAAAAAGAAATAGCAAATTTTCAGAATTTTTTCTATAAAAAGGAAATTTTCGGAAAATTTCCCATAAATAGCAAATTTTCGGAAATTTTCTCAAAAATAGCAATTTTTCTAAAATTTTTCTATAAAAAGGAAATTTTTTGAAAATTTCTCATTAAAAGCAAATTGCTGGAAAATTTCCAATAAATAGCAAGTTTTTAGAAATTCCCCATTAATAGCAAATTTTCGGAAATTTTCCTATAAAAAGCAAATTTTTGGAAATTTTCCCATAAGTAGCAAAATTTCTGAAAATTTCCCATAAATAGCAAATTTTCGGAAAATTTCCAATAAATAGCAAATTTTTAGAAAATTTCCCACAAAAAAACAAATTTTTAGAAAATTTCCCATAAATAGAAAGTTTTTAGAAAATTTCCCATAAATCGCAAATTTTGTAGAAAAATTTCCACAAATAGCAAATTTTTGGAAAATTTCTAATAAATAGCAAATTTTTGAATAATTTCCTATAAATAGTTTTAAATGCTAAATTTAGTTTAGAAAACAAATTTTTGCAACAAAACAAGTAAATTTATTATATCATTGATGCAGCAGAAAAAAATCACACATTCAATCTAAATTGATGTTTGACAAAACTACAGCAAAAAAAGCGGCAGGCAACAGGTTTCCAGCAAAAACACAATAAAAACAACAAACAAAAAAATCTATAACAAACAAAGTTTTTCTTTTCAATTCTTTTAATCGCTCATAAGAATTAGAGCAACTTCATCATCATCGTTATAACAATAATAATAATGTTCATAATGACGATGATTTTCATCATCATGATAATATTGCTCTTGTTCTTCACCATACATCTGCAATGGTGCACAATCATACAAACATACATAGTTGCAACATTTACCCCATATAATATTGGTTTGTTGGGCTGGATGACGACTGACTGGTTCGTTGGTGCCACAACTTTTTCTTTTTTTCGAGAAGCGATTATAAACTTTTCGTTTGTTTGTTTGTCTGTTAGTTTTTGTTGGGGAAAAGTTGGCTGCTTTAGTTTTATTACCAGGTTTTCATGAAAATGTTCTAAATTTTCTTTTCATTTACAGTTTTTCATTTCTCTTGTTAGAATTTTTCGTTTTTTTTCTAAAACCTTTTTTTAGTGTTATGAAGAAAGAAAATTTCGTTTTGGAAAAAAAGGTATGATTTTGTGTGTGTAGGAATAAACATTTAATGCGCAAAAAAGAAATATTACAAATCAAAATCGTGATGTAATTATAGTAATTTAAATTATTGCTATAAAACGCTTTAGAAATGAATTACAAAAGAATTGTAATGTAATTTTGCGATTGACAGTTATACGATATTTAGACAATTAAGGAAATGGAATCAAATATAGTCTAGCCTACTATCTTAAGCACAAGCAGTATGTAATGTGATTTATAGTCTAAAGGCTGTATAGTTCCATTTATAGACCAGTTTATAGTCTCAGCTATAGACTAGTTTATAGTCTCCGCTATAGACTAGTTTATTGCCTCAGCTATAGACTAGTTTATAGCCTCAGCTATAGACTAGTTTATTGCCTCAGCTATAGACTAGTTTATAGCCTCAGCTATAGACTAGTTTATTGCCTCAGCTATAGACTAGTTTATAGCCTCAGCTATAGACTAGTTTATAGCCTCAGCTATAGACTAGTTTATTGCCTCAGCTATAGACTAGTTTATAGCCTCAGCTATAGACTAGTTTATTGCCACAGCTATAGACTAGTTTATTGCCTCAGCTATAGACTAGTTTATAGTCTCAGCTATAGACTAGTTTATAGTCTCAGCTATAGACTAGTTTATAGTCTCAGCTATAGACTAGTTTATAGTCTCAGCTATAGACTAGTTTATAGTCTCAGCTATAGACTAGTTTATAGTCTCAGCTATAGACTAGTTTATAGTCTCAGCTATAGACTAGTTTATAGTCTCAGCTATAGACTAGTTTATAGTCTCAGCTATAGACTAGTTTATAGTCTCAGCTATATTTATAGTCTCAGCTATAGACTAGTTTATAGTCTCAGCTATAGACTAGTTTATAGTCTCAGCTATAGACTAGTTTATAGTCTCAGCTATAGACTAGTTTATAGTCTCAGCTATAGACTAGTTTATAGTCTCAGCTATAGACTAGTTTATAGTCTCAGCTATAGACTAGTTTATAGTCTCAGCTATAGACTAGTTTATAGTCTCAGCTATAGACTAGTTTATAGTCTCAGCTATAGACTAGTTTATAGTCTCAGCTATAGACTAGTTATAGTCTCAGCTATAGACTAGTTATAGTCTCAGCTATAGACTAGTTTATAGTCTCAGCTATAGACTAGTTTATAGTCTCAGCTATAGACTAGTTTATAGTCTCAGCTATAGACTAGTTTATAGTCTCAGCTATAGACTAGTTTATAGTCTCAGCTATAGACTAGTTTATAGTCTCAGCTATAGACTAGTTTATAGTCTCAGCTATAGACTAGTTTATAGTCTCAGCTATAGACTAGTTTATAGTCTCAGCTATAGACTAGTTTATAGTCTCAGCTATAGACTAGTTTATAGTCTCAGCTATAGACTAGTTTATAGTCTCAGCTATAGACTAGTTTATAGTCTCAGCTATAGACTAGTTTATAGTCTCAGCTATAGACTAGTTTATAGTCTCAGCTATAGACTAGTTTTATAGTCTCAGCTATAGACTAGTTTATAGTCTCAGCTATAGACTAGTTTATAGTCTCAGCTATAGACTAGTTTATAGTCTCAGCTATAGACTAGTTTATAGTCTCAGCTATAGACTAGTTTATAGTCTCAGCTATAGACTAGTTTATAGTCTCAGCTATAGACTAGTTTATAGTCTCAGCTATAGACTAGTTTATAGTCTCAGCTATAGACTAGTTTATAGTCTCAGCTATAGACTAGTTTATAGTCTCAGCTATAGACTAGTTTATAGTCTCAGCTATAGACTAGTTTATAGTCTCAGCTATAGACTAGTTTATAGTCTCAGCTATAGACTAGTTTATAGTCTCAGCTATAGACTAGTTTATAGTCTCAGCTATAGACTAGTTTATAGTCTCAGCTAGACTAGTTTATAGTCTCAGCTATAGACTAGTTTATAGTCTCAGCTATAGATTAGTTTATAGTCTCAGCTATAGACTAATTTATAGTCTCAACTATATTTTAATGTCTAAAGCTATAAATATCATTCATAATACGAAAGACTATCACAAATATGATATGAAATTGAAACTTTTTCTAAAAGTATTTTTGTTTATGAACATTTGAAATATGTTTGTGCGTTTTATGTTGAAACTATATTTTTAGCTTTTTATGATTTCACCCGTTTTTAATTAGTTTTGTATGGTTTTAATTTACAAAAATTTTTAAGTTGTTTTACTTAATAGAGATTTTATGTATTTTTTTATGTTCTACATTCAATTAATTTTAATTAAAACAATTAATAGTTCTTCAAGATTTTTAATGTTTAAATCATATTTCTATTTGTAAATGCTATTTTAGTTTTATTTAGTTGAGACCCCAAATAGTAAAATAAAATTATCATTTTTAAGAGATGTTTTCTCTTTACCACTTGAAAATATTTTCAGCAGTCATATTTAAGAATTTTCATAATTTTATTCTCAAAAAAAAAATGAAAATGGAAAAAATAAAAGCTGAAAATATAATATTAGCAGTATTTGGCGATTTGCCATATGGCCTTTAATATGAAATGAAATAATATTAAAAACAAAAAAGCACAAAATTTTTTTTAGAAAAACTACGTAGTAAAATTGTGTAAAAAGAACTAAAACTAAAATAAATGTTTATTTTGGAGCAAAAAGAATAAAATTAAAGAAAACTATTTTTTATTTTTATCGTTAGATAAAAAAGACTTAAATTGTGTTGCTGTTTGTATGAGAAAAATTTATTTTGGCAATGAACAATGGAATGAAACAAATACAAGTCAGAATGCTACAATCGGCTATGCCGAGTCTTCAATACCCTTCAACACAAATGTATGTGAAGTAAATACACACTCATAGATGATCACATATAGAGGTTTTTCTTAAATACAGTATAGAAGCACTTAAGTAATTATAATTTTGGCTATAACTCTTTTTCTAATTAACTGATTTTGTTAATTTGCGGAATGATCGCTTGAACTCGGAGGTTGTCTCAGATATCAGTCTATATCTATTCATACACTGCTGATTTTAAATAGGAAACTTTTCAAGACTATAACAAATGCTCAGGTCAAATTTCACTGACCTCTGTTTACTAATGTGGAAGTGGGCGTGCCAACAACACTGACAGAAAGGCATACAAGTAGACGGACACAATTAAATCGACTCAGATTTTCTTAGCGTTACACACTGAATGACAAATTTAATACACTTGTAGTGGTGGAGGATAATAAAAAAACTGATTTAAAATAAACTAAAACTTTTTTTGTTGATTTCCTGCAAAATATTGATTAATTGTTTTGAAAAATTATTGCTGAACAAATTGCAAATTGCAACTGTTGGATAAGATTTATTTTGGAAACTTTTTTTCCTTAAAATGATTTTAATTTTAGATTTTTCCTGAATAATTCATAATTTATTTTTGTTTTTAGTTCTTTGACCTAAAAATGTTGAAGTTTCACAGATTTATTTTCAAGACATTTGTCTTAATTCAGTATCTTCATTTTGTTTATTCTATTTTTTTTTCTTTAGTGATTGATTTTTTTGTTGTATTTCCTTTTTTTTTAGAGGAGAAAGATTTTTCTTTTCTTAAATATTAAATATAATTTATTTTATGTTTACACTTGTCTTGGCATTTAAAAGACAGAATGTAAATTACATAAACAAAACGAAACAATAAAAACAAAAACAGTTGCCAAGTACACTCTTAAAATAACCCAGCAAACAAATTGAATTACACTCTCAATTATCTCCTGTTTTTAAAAACACAACATAAACTCTATTAAAAACTCGTTTATAGTCTCCACTATAAACTTGTTTATAGTCTCCACTATAAATATGTTTATAGTCTCCACTATAAATATGTTTATAGTCTCCACTATAAACTTGCTTGTAGTCTCCACTAAAAACTTGTTTATAGTCTCCACTATAAAGTTGTTGATAGTATCCACTATTAAATTTTTGATGGTCTCCACTATTAACTTCTTGATAGTCTCTACTTTAAACTTATTTATAATCTCCATTATAAACTTATTTATAATCTCCATTATAAACTTGTTTATAGTCTCCACTATAAACTTGTTTATAGTCTCCACTATAAACTTGTTTATAGTCTCCACTATAAACTTGTTTATAGAATCCACTATAAACTTGTTTATAGAATCCACTATAAACTTGTTTATAGAATCCACTATAAACTTGTTTATAGTCTCCACTATAAACTTGTTTATAGTCTCCACTTGTTTATAGTCTCCACTATAAACTTGTTTATAGTCTCCACTATAAACTTGTTTATAGTCTCCACTATTAACTTGTTTATAGTCTCCACTATAAACTTGTTTATAGTCTCCACTATAAACTTGTTTATAGTCTCCACTATAAACTTGTTTATAGTCTCCACTATAAACTTGTTTATAGTCTCCACTATAAACTTGTTTATAGTCTCCACAATAAATTGTTCATAGTCTCCACTATAAACTTGTTTATAGTCTCCACTATAAACTTGTTTATAGTCTCCACTATAAACTTGTTTATAGTCTCCACTATAAACTTGTTTATAGTCTCCACTTTAAACTTGTTGATAGTCTCCACTATAAACTAGTTTATAGTCTCCACTATAAACTAGTTTATAGTCTCCACAATAAACTAGTTTATAGTCTCCACAATAAACTAGTTTATAGTCTCCACTATAAATATGTTTATAGTCTCCACTATAAACATGTTTATAGTCTCCACTATAAATATGTTTATAGTCTCCACTATAAATATGTTTATAGTCTCCACTATAAATATGTTTATAGTCTCCACTATAAACTTGTTTATAGTCTCCACTATAAACTTGTTTATAGTCTCCACTATAAATATGTTTATAGTCTCCACTATAAACTTGTTTATAGTCTCCACTATAAATATGTTTATAGTCTCCACTATAAACATGTTTATAGTCTCCACTATAAACATGTTTATAGTCTCCACTATAAATATGTTTATAGTCTCCACTATAAACATGTTTATAGTCTCCACTATAAACATGTTTATAGTCTCCACTATAAACATGTTTATAGTCTCCACTATTAATATGTTTATAGTCTCCACTATAAACTTGTTTATAGTCTCCACTATAAACTGGTTTATAGTCTCCACTATAGATATGTTTGTAGTCGCCACTATAGTCTCTTGTGATGTTCGAATTATTCTATTCTATATTCTTTTATGTGGAATCAGCTATGACCTATGTTTGTTCGCTGGGTTATTTATTATTTCTTATTTTTGTTTAATTCTTTTTCTTAAGATTTCTCTCAAAAACAAAGTGTTTCATTTTATGTAATTCTTTTACGATTATTTTGTTTCTCCACAATTTCTTTTTTCACACAAATATTTATGTAAGAAAAGACAAAATATACGAAAAAAATCAATGTAATAAGTGGTTTTTCGCTAAAAATAAATATTTTGCATGTAAACAGGGAAATGACTTTTCAAAACTTAATTATAACAGAAACACGACCAAAAAAAATAAACGGAAATTTAATTAGTGGGTTAAAGGGTTAAAGTTCAAAATGAAAGGAAATGAAACAGACTTTTTACAGTTATATAAGGAAATTCTTAAGATTTTCTATTTACAGGAAATTTTCCCAAAATATTGATTTTAGAGAAAATTCAAAGAATCAACTTGAAGAAATTTTTCAAAAAGTTCTGCATAAAAATTCTAAAAATTTGCTATTTTATGAAAATTCTTTTTTCACTTATTTTCTTTATTATATTTTTGTTATTTTTTCTATCTCTAAATATTTGGTTCATTTTAATTTTTTTCACCCCCCTGCAGCAAAAGAGTTGAAGGTCATATTTGATATTTTATTTAAACATAAATTCAATTCCCTGGTGCTATTTTTATGATTCATTTTTAATAGTCTTTAAATAGACTATTTAAATAGTTTTGCAAAAGTTAAAAAAAATATAAAAAATATTTTAACATTTTTAAAATTTTAATATTTTATTTTATTTAGTTATTTAATTAAATTTAATTTGTTTATTTATTTCAGCACCTTTTGTTTATAAACATTTTCATGAACGCAAAATTGTTCTATTAGTTAATGCAAATTGTTTAAATATTTTATTTGTTTTATATGTAACGGACTTTTCATTTCTCAAAATTCGTACACTGAGAGAAAAACTAACTGACAACTGATGGTAGCAACTTGAGAAGAGAATGAGTTAAAATAGCTACGAAATGTAACTCTCCTTCCCCCGTAATTGAATATAAAGTAACATAAGGAGTGAGATCGAAAAATTCTTAACATACTTATATGTTAATAAAAACGAAACCATTAAACTAACAGTTTATTTCTTTTTTTATAGAGATAAAATTTTGAACCTTAACGTTTTTATAGTGCTTCTGTCACCCTGCTTTTAAAATCTTTTTTGTACTCTTGAATTCCCTTTTAACAAGAGCCTTATATCTTTGCACTGGCCTTTGCTCCGGGCAGTATTGAGAATTTGTGTCTCTTCATACAAATACCATATAAGTGTCCTTGTACTACTCAACTGCTTGTTTACCATACTGACAGGATGAGGCCAAAAATAAATGGACACATTATGATGTCTTATAAATGGAAGCCGCCCTTTTTGTTAGCTCTCCTTGGTATAAATTTCAACTTATATTGCCTCAACAACAAGAACTTTTTTGACCAGGAATTTTGCGAAAAATCTGCCAGAACCATAATGCAGCACGAATATTTATTTCAATTTTAGGTTTAAGCAGCTTTTCACCCAAGCACTTTTCGAGCCCTGCATCTATTCGAACCTAGATTAGCTTTAAGTTTTCGTACCAAATATTCCGAGCTCAGAACTCACATTCGTATATATTAATCTCGAGAACCATAAACCATCTGGCCACATTAACTTCTAATTATTATTTTCAATATGCGAGTGTAAACAACAGCTAGACGGACAGAGGGACAGAATTGAAATAATACAGATTAGAATATTGTTTCAAGATTGTTACAGATTATCGGTCAATGACATATCTTTCTTTTGAACTAAATTGGCTGATAATAAATATTAAACTGGTCGAGAAATAACAAACAATATTGACACACTAAATTCTGATTTTTTCCCAATATGAGATTTTAAGCAACATCTGGACAAACAGACGGACGTTATTAAAATGATTCAGAGTAGAATTTGTTTCCAAAAACAAAGGACAGACAATTGAAAATCCATTTCCTTTTTAGGTATCCAGTGGATTTTTAAAATATTTTTAAAAATCTATAAAAGATTTAATATTTTTAAAAACACTTTAAATTCAGATAATTTGGAACATGAGGTTTTTAACAACAGCAAGACGGACAGACGGACATAGTTGAAACGTTTTGGAATGGAATATATTTCTAAAAAGGGAGAAAACTAAGTATAACACTTTTTTCCCTTCTCTATGTCTAATAGAGTTTTAAAATATTTCCGCAGAGTTATTAAAATTTTATAATTTTTCAAAACACTTTTGTGCAAATTTCTCTATTCGAAAACAAAAATTTTAAATTTTACCAGTACGTCCGGACGGAAAGACGGACATAGCTGGAACGTTTTAAGTATGAATATGGTTCCAAAAAGAGGGGCAATTAATTGTGACACCCTTCTTCCCTTCCCTACATATAATAATTTTTAAATATTTCCGTTGAGTTATTAAAATTTTATAATTTTTCAAAACACTTTTGTGCAAATTTCTCTATTCGTTAACAAAAATCTAAAATTTTAGCAGTACGGCCAGACGGAAAGACGGACATAGCTGAAACGTTTAAAGTATGAATATGGTTCCAAAAAGAGGGGCAATTAATTGTGACACCCTTCTTCCCATCCCTACATATAATAATTTTTAAATATTTCCGTTGAGTTATTAAAATTTTATAATTTTTCAAACCATTTTTGTGCAAATTTTTCAATTTCGTTATTTAATTTTTGTAAAAATTTTATCAATTTTTCTCAGTGTAAAATATGACAATTAAACATTTATAATTAATTAATTGCAAAATGTTTTACAAATATGTAATTCACTAAGTTGTTGTTGTTATTGTTTTTGTATTGTTTTCTTAATAAATTCATATTGAGGGCACTTGAAAAGTTAGACAACTAATTATTTATAGACTACAACATCAGCGAGTATAAAGGGAATGTATAATGCATTTTTGCTGATAATTGGAATGCACAAAAAATATGTGCTTCATAACTTAAAAATTAGCAGGGTCACTACTGAAGCTGTCAAATAATATCCGTCAGTCCGTCTGGCTTGTTATCTGTTCTTTGAAACTTCGTAACACTTTTCAAAAGATGAAATATTAAGATGAAATATAAAAGTCTGTTTAATTAGCAAAAAACTATAGGGTCCAAATAAAATTTTAGAAAACATTTAAACAAACAGCTTCCGGGTAAGCATTTTCTTTTGCAGCTAAAGAATAATGTTAAGGTAACATTTCAGACCCTTGTATGGGTTAATGACATTTTAAAAACAATTTGATACAAAAATGTTCAGAATACATTAAGACCATGGAAACGTATAGACTAACAGCTTCTTGCTAAGAACCCTGAAATTTTCGAATATAACTCTAGGACTCAAAGGCATAAAAATTCTCGAATATAATGGCAGATTTTCTAAAGTTACAGCCAAGGAAGCAAACTATATTTTAATGAAGTCTCCTTCAATAACAAAATATATATCAAAGCATGTTTTCTTTCATAAAAGCGAGTTTAGTGGATCCATTTATTTTTTGTCTGATAAGGGATCAAGTAATTATGATAACAAACTTTGAAGGGACCTTGTTAATGAGGGATTTTTCTTCCTTTCATAAGGACGAATTAAGTGAGACCGATTTGCAATCAAATTATTATGTTGAACACAACATTTTAGCAAATACTAAAAAAAGGAGAATAAATTTTTTGCCGATGGCTCTATAACTCTGTGGAGCGTTCACAGCATTTCAACGTTTTACACAAAGTCCAAACTAAAAACTTCAACTTGTATACACCTCTACTATCACTGTGTGATAGGACGAACTCTTCTTAAGTGATGTTATTGTCGCAAATTTTTATGAGGTGCGGGGCAGAATTTCTCCTAGTTCCCATAGAAGGTCTTAGATTATATTTTTTCAGAATAAAAGAGCCCAACTATATAGAGACCAGTCCATAACTTTTTCGATCTTTTGTTTTAATTAAATCTAGAACCTTTAATCGACTAAACGAATTTTTTTGAAATTTAACATAATTGATAGCAGAGCATTTTGAATCCCATTAGGGCTCTATGGGCTGAGTTAAAGCGGTGCAAAATGGGCTACCTCGGATATTAAATTTTTTAAACGAGTGCCAAATTTCAATTACGTCCTTATAAACCTTAAAAGACATGCTTACATATCATATTTATCTCTTATAGTTTTCGAGTTAATTGCATTTGAAATTTCAACTTTCAAAATTTTGCAAAATTTTTAATACATCTCTGAATATATTTTTATTATATATCCGAATGTATTGTGCCGATATTGTTTAAATATTTTAATTTAGTTAAATAATAAAATTCATTATCAAAAAATTTTAATTTAATGTAAATCCATTCAGCCGATCAAAAATTAGTGATACATTTCCAAAAAAAAATCGATGCTACTTCATTGTGAAGTGTAGGGTAGTTTCAGTCTAACTTGGTCGTTTAAAACTTGTTCTATATTGTATTTGTAACAAAAGTGCTTATAACTATTATTTATTCCAATCAATTTACAAATTCTAGTTGATTTTTTTTCGTCAAGGGGTCCGTTTAAGTTTAGTTTATATTTTAAAATAAATATTAAAGTTGTTCTCACACAAAAGCCAAAACGTCATTTTATTCTTATTTCAGCATCACTTTCAAATAATGATATCATTTTTTTAATTTTATATCTCGAAAATACAAATTTTTTTTTTAGATTTTGCCAAAATAATTTTTGTTGTTCTATTTTTTTTTTTTTTTTGCATAAAAAAGCTATAGATTTTTTACATTTGATTATATTTCGTTTGATTTTTATAAATTTTAATCAGTTTCAAATTAAATCCAAATTTTATTCATTCAATTCTTTCTTTTTTTATCACAAAAAAATGTTAATTTGTTTCAAATCACCTCAGTTTTTGTTATTTTTGTAAAAAATAAATTATTTAAATATTTCACTAATTTTAATTAGTTTTACTCTAAAAGTGTCTAAACGCCTTTTATATTTAATTCGTTATTTTGTTTACTTTTTTTGTCGGTGACTTTTTATTTTATTTATGTTTATTTAGTATTTTAACTTTAATTTGCTTTTAATTTAAGCACATTGTTTTTCTATTAAAGTCAAATTTAAAAAAGCACCTTTATTTTGTTTAAATCCGGTAAACACATACGTTTTATGTGACCGCTAAAATGCAACTAAAATTTTATGTTCTGCTGTTTCGTTAGCAGCAGCAGCAGTAGAAAAAGTTTGTTTTATCTTAACAGAATGTAAAACTGTTATGCTCTTTGTTGATAACAGCGAGAGTGTGTATAGAACAGGGTTGCCAGTTCATTTAAAAATATAACGTAGATTTTAGCATTTATTGCCAAGAATAATTCTCGATTCGAAATGCGATTTGAATTGTTATTTCTATACCCCAGAGATGTTTATTGTACCATAATTGGCTGTAGAAAATATAGTTCCTCCACTTTTAAATATCTCGTTCGACTCATAATCACTTGCTTAAAAGACTTAACCTTGTCCGTCCATCCATCCGGTAGACTGGCCCTATCAATCTTGTGATCAATATGCAGCTTACAGTTTAAAAGATACTTGATAAAATTTGGCACATTTCACTATTATGGGCCAAGGACGATAACTATTAATTAACACATACAAATGTAACCTCCGATATGGAATTTTAAGTTCATAAAAATCGTAAATATCAAATAATTTTAATGAAATTTTTATTGAAATAAGTACAATGACATCCGAAAATGATGTGCCAAATTATAAGAGTTTCTGTTTATTATTTTTCAAAGGTCCCTTACAAACCTTCTTATAAATATTACTTTGAAGGGCATAAATCTTTCATATAAGTTGATATTGTAATAATAATTTTGGTCAAATTTAGAGAATATTAAGCAAAAATCGATGTTCAAAATGTTTCCGAAATTTCCTCAAGCTCCCATGTAACTCCTCTCGGAAAAAAATTTAAAACGCAAATTATACGAGGGTCTTTTATAACCAACAATATAGTGTGGTTTATTAAGTAGTCGGGCTTGGTCCATTTAGCATTACTTCTTACTTGTTTATTAAAAGTTTTTGTTCAATGAAATTCGCTTTTTAAAACTATTGATTGAACCGATGTCTGAGATAAGCTCTAAATTCTAACAATATAAGTATGTTCGCTATGGAAAACAATTTATCAAACAATTTATTAAACTAATAATTTTGACATGGGCAAATGGGGTTACCTCATTTTTATTCTCTTTGCGATATACAAATGGACATTTGTGAGCACTTACTAACTCCCAGTGATCTTATCACTTTCTAACTAATTTTATAATCGTGAGAAACTATTGCTTGTGCACACAAAAACTTCACTGTCTCCTTTGGATGCAATTGGTGGCTATAAATTTTTCCTAAATTTGGTGACGATATAGTGTTTTTTGTGACTCATACAAATGGAAATTTAATATCATTTTAAGGTCTATTATCACGAAAAAAGCTGTAGAAATGTAATCTTAGCTTCACACATGTATGTGGTGGTGGGTATTGAAGATTCGTCTCAGTTGAATGTAGCGTTCAAGATATTCGATCTATTATATCAATCTATATCTGGAAATATTGAAAACGATTAATCTTAGACTTTTAAAAGCTTTCTTAATTTAAGAATTGATTTTATACTACGGGACCTTTTTTGAATCTTTTAATTTTCATTTTTTTGCGATATATAAGTCTTTTTATTTCTAAACTGTTCTTTGCAGTTTAACTCTATTAAAATTAAAATCAGTACCATTCTTCAGAGGTTCCCTTTGGTGGAAATATTAAGCCCTCTTATAAAAGAAGAATTATCTTATAAAAGGAGACCCTCACTAAAAGTACAGCTTTCCACAAATTATTTTTTAAATGTCTTCTGCTTTTTCAATAATTTTCAACCATTTCTTAGACATTAGCTATTTGGACCTGAAACATTAAATTCATTCTTAATTTTTATCATTTATTCTTATCTCCTAAGACGTTTGTAGAGTTTCTGTGTGAAACTTTTTGGACTTCTGAATAAATTCAAGACAACATTATCAAGAACTTCCTCAAAGACCTTATTCAAGTCTGCAGTTAGAATTGATAGCAAAGGCCTCGTCTAATTTATCTAAACCTTCATTATGCTGCCTGAAGATTTTCATTATTGTTTACCTTACAGAGAGATTTTCTCGAAAATTTTGGGAATTAATCAAACTCGAGAATATGGCCACTATTTTACTGTTATTAAATTTAATATTTAATTCAATAACAGAGTCTACAAATGTTAGAAAATATTAAATGTTAAAAATAAGTAAATTTAAAATTTTTGTTATTCAAATGAGGAGATTCAAAATTATTAAATAAAATTTCAAAAAATGAAATATCGTTTTTGATAACTTTAGAAAAATCAATTTTAATAAAAACCCAACAAGTAAAATAAACTTTTAAATGTTATTATGAGAATAAATTAAGTGATTTTTTTAAAGGCGGATTATTTAAATTAAAAAAAAGAACTTTAATAGGAGGAAGATAAAATTAAAAAAAAAAACTTCAAAATTTGAAATAAATTTATGAATAAAATTAATTAACGTTTAATTTTTAAACATTTTAAAGCTTTCAAATATTAAGAATTTTAGTTCTAGTTTACCTCTAACTGTTAGCTCACTCTCAGTTCAGTTCTAATTAAGTTCAAGTTCAGATTCTGGTTCAGATTCTAGTTCAATTATAGCTCAGTTCTAGTTCAGTTCTATTTCATTTCTAGTTCAGTTCTAGTTCATTTCTAGTTTAGTTCTAGTTCAGATTCAGTTCAGTTCTGGTTCAGTTCTTGTTCAGATTCTAGTTCAGATTCTAGTTCAATTATAGCTCAGTTCTAGTTGAGTTCTAGCTCGATTCTAGTTCAGATTCAGTTCAGTTCAAGTTCAGTTCTAGTTTAGTTCTAGGTCGGTTCTAGTTTAGTTCTAGTTCAGATTCAGTTCTAGTTCAGATTCAGTTCAGTTCTAGTTCAGTTCTAGGTCTGTTCTACCTCAGTTCTAGTTAAGTTGTAGTTCAGCTCTAGTTAAGTTCTAGTTTAGTTGTAGTTCAGCTCTAGTTCAGTTCTAATTAAGTTTTAGTTCTGTTCTAGTTAAATTTTAGTTCTGTTTCTAGTTGAGGTTCTAGTTTGGATTTAGTTTAGTTCTTGTTCAGAATCTTGTACAGATTCTAGCTGATATTCTAGTTCAGATTATAGTTTAGTTTTAGTTGAGATTTTAGTTTAAATTCAAGTTAAGATTCTTGTTTAGATTTTAGATCAGACTTTAATTCAGATTATACTTTAGTTTCTAAATCAGATTTTAGTTCAGATTTTATTTCCGTTTCTAGTTCAGATTCAAGTTCAAATCATAGTTCAGATTTAGATTAGATTTTGTTCAGATTATACTTTTCTAATTCAGATTCTGCTTATAATTCTAGTGCAGATTATGGTTAAAATTTCAGTTTTAAAATTTAGTTTCTTGTTTAAAAACTAATTTGAATTCTAGTTCAGTTTTGACTTCAGATTCTGTTTTAGATTTTAGTTCAGATCATGTTATAGTTTCTAGTTTAGATTCTGGTTCAAATTCCAGTTTCGTTTATTGTTCTACTTTTACTGCAGATTCAAAATTAGTTTCTAGTTGAGATTCTAGTTTAAATTTCTGTTCAGATTCAAGTTTAGATTTTGGTTTAGATTCTAGTTCAGTTCTAGTACAGATCTATTTTGCATTCTCCTTATGTATATCATGTTAAAATACATACGAATTTTTGGAGACATTTTCTCCAATCTGACTTTATGATTGTAGAGTTGTAACATGATATGACTATTTATTCTCTTTTCCACATTAACTCATTACAAATGTCATAAAATTGTTTTGAGGTAAAAACAAACAAACAAACAAACAAGAAAACAAAAAACAATGTTTTTCCAATCAACAGCCATTCTGAGATCAATAATGATCGTTACAACAAAATCATCTACAACAATAAGAAAAAAAATCCCAATAACAATATAAAATGTGGCAAATAAAAACACATTTATGTCAAATAGAATCTGACACTAAAAACACAAAATTAGAAAGATTGACGACAACCAGAACGAACGGACGGAAGGACAGACAAGAACCACAAAATTCCATCATTAAGAAACAAATCAAAATTGTGGCTGACAATCAGTCAGACTGTCAACAAGTTTGGTGTGGTAAATGCAACTTAGTTAAGGAACATAAGTTGCATAGAAATACATCTGTAAATAAAAATAACAATAATAATCTCGCCACATGTTGCAGCAGCAGCAGCAAACAAACCAACAGCAACAGAAGCAAACATTTTTTTTCAAATAGAATGGAGTAGAATTTCCACAATGCGGTTAATGATTTGTACGTTTTTGTAAAAAAAAGAATATTTTTCTGATCATAATTATCATTTCTGTTCTTTTCTCTAGAAAAACATTATAAAGTTATTGTTTCGTTCATAATAATGAACATTTTCCAAGATCTTTGATGAAGATGACAGTGAATATTGTTGGTTATGAGAATTGAGAACTAATTCTATATCTGGAGATATTTTTCAATAATGTTGTTTGACAACAACAACAACAACAAGAAGAAGAATAATAATAACAATAACAACAAACATGTGTTTTAGATGTTATCGCCCGGCAAATCGTTTGCAACTGTGAAAATAGATTAACGGAAAAAATTGATTTGAAAATTAGAAAAATATAATCAAACCGGAATGAAAAGAATTTTTTTGTTTTGGTTTTGGGGTTTTATCATGATAATAATGGAATTTTAATAATTTCCAATATTGATGAAAAATTGATTAGATTTGGTTTGTATTGAAAAGATTTTTGAAGAAATATTTAGGAAAAAGAAATATCGTTTTTTGTTTCTCCAAGTAAAATTATTCATGAAAAATTAAATTTTTAGTGAAAAATTCAATTTTAATGAAAAATATAATTTTCAGTAAAAATTTAATTTTTTGTGAAAAATTAAATTTTATGGTGAAAAATTAGATTTTTAGTGAAAAATTCAACATTTATGAAAAATATAATTTTCAGTAAAAAATTTAATTTTCAGTGAAAAATTAAATTTTATGGTGAAATATTCGACTTTTAGTGAAATTTTAAATTTTAGTGAAAAATTCAATTTTAAATGAAAAATTAAATTTTTTGGTGAAAAATTCGATTTTTAGTGAAAAATTAAATTTCTAGTAAAAAATTCGATTTTTAGTGAAAAATTAAATTTTTAGTAAAAAATTCGATTTTTAGTGAAAAATTAAATTTTTAGGCGAAAAATTCAATTTTAAGTGCAAATTCAATTTTTTGGCGAAAAATTCAATTTTAAGTGCAAAATTCGATTTTTAGTGAAAAATTCAATTTTTAGGCGAAAAATTCGATTTTTAGTGAAAAATTAAATTTTTGTGGCGAAAAAAATCAATTTTAAGTGAAAAATTAAATTTTTGTGGCGAAAAAATTCAATTTTAAGTGAAAATTTTAATTTTAAGTGAAAAATTCAATTTTAGGGAAAAATTTAATTTTTAGTGAAAAAAAAAACAATTTTTGGTGAAAAATTAAGTTATTAGATGAGAAATTAAATTTTTAGTAAAAATTAAATTTTCAGTCAAAAATTAAATTTTTTAGTGAAAAATTCAATTTTTTAGTGAAAAAAATAATTTTCTAATGACTTTTAGTTCAGTTTTAATTCAGTCTAGTTTAGTTCTAGTTCAGTTCTAATTCAGTTCTAATTCAGTTCTAGTTCAGTTCGAGTTCAGTTTTAATTCAATTCTAGTTCAGTTTTAGTCCACTTATAGTTCAGTTCTAATTCTATTTCAGATCTAGTTCAATTCTATTCTAGTTCAATTTTAGTTCAGTTCTTCAATTCAATTCTATTTCAGTTTTAGTTCAGTTCAAGTCCTGTTCTAGTTCAGTTCTCGTTTTAAATTCTTATTTAAATATTAAATACAAATTTTCTGATTTAAAAATACCTAATTTATTTTTAATGTTCAATAACTTTTTTAAAATTCTTTCCTTAATAACAATTTTGGCGTTTAAAAAATTGTTTATTTTTAATTTTATTTTTATTGTCATATTCCTTCGATTGTCATTTTCGTCCCCAGCAAATCAATTTTTCATTCAGAACCCTTATTTTGCTCAGTTAAGGCGAATTAACATGAAACAAACATGTTTTCACAAGTTGTTTTAATTACACATAATTGCATTGTGTGCCTCAAAGTATGCTATATAAAATATTAATAAAACATGACCAACCATACATTAATGTTTCTTGTAACATGCTAGAGATACATTGAGAAAGAAATAGTGAGAGATTGAGAGAGGAGAATAAAATAATAATAAACTAACACAACACAACAACTAAATCACTTTTTAAAAACAATTTTTTTTGTTAAACACATACGCACGCACACATCACATTTACATTAAAAGTTCTATGACTCCTTTGAGCCACAAAAATAAAGCTAAAAAAAGAAAGAAAAGAGCAACAAACAGAGAGAAGAATTTTTATATTTTAATGTTGTTGCTTGCAGAGGCATTAAACTAAAATCGATATTTTTTTATTTTGAAGTTATGAAAAACTGGATTTTTTAAAGTATACTTTAAGGAGGGTGTGAAAGAATTGAAATTTTAATAATTCACATAAATATGAAATTACATAGAGAAGGGGAATAAAAGGTTTCTTGAGTGTTTTTTAGTGTTTAATTAAGGATTTCTTAATTAATTTAAAGTTGTTGTTTATGATTTTCTATGTATGTTCTTTTATTTTTTTGTATGATTTTGTAACTTACCTTTTCACATATATTTTGCATATTTTTAGGCACAAAATTTTATGATATTTTCCCAACAAATTTCTACAATAACACAACAAATAAAATTACACCACTATACATACATTAATAAATCAACTGTTTTCACTGTAATGAATGACTGACACAATACGATTACAGTATAACAGCAACAACAAAAGATGATAAAGAAAAACGAAGAAAATATGACAGGAAATTACAAAGATGCCATATGTTTTAAAATGTGAAAGTGGAGGCAACTATGTGTTTTTTGAATAGAATCTGGGATGAAAGAGTATATTTTGAAAATAATTGAAGTGCGAGAAAAACTAAAAATAGCAACTTTTGGGCGATAATGAAAATGTATCTTAATGAAATTAATTTTAAAAACCTAATGAAACTTAATTTAAGTAACTTATAAAACTTAAAATAAGTTGCGTTAGGTTTTTAAAATTATTAAAATTAGTTTCGTTAAGTTTAAAAAAATTATTTAAATTAGTTTCGTTAAGTTTCATAAATTATTTAAAATTAGTTTTGTTGATTTTTATAAATTATTAAAAAATAAGTTTCGTTAAGTTTAAAAATTCAACGAAACTAATTTAAAATAATTATGAAACTTAACGAAACTACTATTTAATTACTTTTTAAACTTAACGAAACTAATTTTAATAATTTTCAAAACCTAACGAAACTAATTTTAAGTAGTTTATAAAATTTAGGCAAACTAGTTTTAAATAATTGATAAAATTTTAAATAAATTTTAAATCTTAACGAAACTAATTTTTAAATAAACTTAAACTAAACTTTATCTTCGGATAAAATAACAGCGGATCATTTAATTTTGAATAAAAAAGATATGGAAAACAAAA